>JAVJIF010013588.1:0-81947 GCA_038442645.1 Agave tequilana | reverse complement strand
CTAGTACCAGGTGATAGTATGTCAAGTGAGTGATAGCATGTCAATTATCAAGTGTCATATATCAGGTGTCAGGTATCAGGCGTCAAGTGTAACATATCAGTGCCGGTGTCAGATATCAAGTGCCAGAGATCAGGTGTTAAGTATAACATATCAGTGCTGGTGTCAAATATCAAGTGTCAAAGATCAGGTGTCAAGTACCGGTGTCAGATATCAAGTGTCAAGTATCAGGTGTCAAGTGATAACATGTCAAGACTGGTGTCAGATATCAAGTGTCAAGTATCAAGTGTCAAGTGATAACATGTCAGTATCATGTGAGCATCATATGTCAGGTAATCATCTGGTCATATAACTTGATACATGAGAACAGTATAAATAAACATTTCAAACTCTTCACAACCATATCTATAACAACCATAAATTAATCTATTAATTAGTCATGCAAAGCCGAGCGAAGTAGGAGCGGATCTAGGCATACCTAGCATGATACCGGTTCAACAAATTATAATAACGACCGATTGATATTCATGTAACATGTTAATTTAGAAATCACTCGTATATCATATACCAACTTGCATAACGATGTATCAGGTAGTAAAAGTAGAGTAGCATTAACAAGGTATAAAGTAACAAAAGAAAAGTACTCGCCCAAAAATTGAAACAAAATACCGAGTAATATCCTGGAAATCCGCTAACTCGTGTGACAAGCTACCAATCCATATAATACATATAATATAATTTTATATATAAATATATATTATAGAGAATAAGGGTGGAGAGAGAAAGGATTAGTTAGAGAAAAAGAGAGAGAGAAAGAGTTGTAGAAAGGAGAGAGAGAGTGTGTGTTGGATATGTTTAAAAGAGGAAAAATAAAGGAATAAAGAAGAGAGGTATGTTGGAAAATATGGAGAGGTAATTAGGGAATTAATGAGGGGGTAAAAGTGGAAAGAAGAAAAAAGAAAGAAATAAAAGAAAGAAAGAAAGAAAGAAATAAAGAAGAGGGAGAGGGGAGAGGGCTGCCGGAGGTGGTGGGGGCAGCGTGCCTGGCCCTGGGAGGAGTGGAGTGGAGTGGAGTGTTTTGGTGTGTTGTTATTGTTTGGTGGTGATGGTGGTTGATGGTGGTGGTGGTGGTTGTGGGTGGTTGATGGTGGTTGTGGGGAGTTGGAGGAATTGGTGGAGTTGGTCGTGAATTTTGGAGAAGAAGAGAAAGAAGGAGTGATGGGTTTTGTTGAAATTGGAGAAAAGGAGATGGGATTTGGGATGATGGAAGTGGAGAAGAGAAGTGGGGGGTTGGGGGGCAGCGCCGGCAGCTAGGGGCGACAGCGGCGCGGCAGCGGTGATGGTGGAGTCGACGGTTCAAGAGTTGGGTGATGGTATTTGTGGGGAAATGAAATAGGAGATAATGGAGAAGGAAAAAAGGGAAGAAATAAAGGAGATTAAAAGAAGGAGAAGGATAAGGTGAGGGAGAGAATGGGAGAGGGAATGAGGGGTGGGGGCTGCAGGTGTTGCAGCTGCTGGTGCTGTAGGGGATGGGTTGGCCTGGGCGTGGGGGAGCAGGGCATGGAGAAGCAAAAGAAAAGAAGAAAAAGAAAGAAAAGAAAAGAAGGGAGAAGGAAAAATAAGAAAAAGGAAAAAAACAAGAAAAAAATAATTAAAAAATATATTATTAAATAATTAAATTAATAGAATATTCTGAGAGTATAAAGTAGAGGAGTGGAGAAGGAAAAGTAAGAAAAAAAAAGAACGAAAAATAATATTATTATTTAAATAGGGTAAAAATTCGATTGTTTCAGAAATGTTTCGAAAAATTCTAAAAATAGAAAATATTATTTTAAAATGCCTGGTGAAATTAGATTTGAGAAATTCAATCTAGTTTTCAAATTAAAAATTTTAAAATCTTCCGGCGATATCGGTCGACACAAAAAACCAGTCAAATTTTGATAAATTTAGAAAAATCTCAAAAAATGTATTTAGATAGACAATGAAATTCTAAGAAGTAATGTGAAAGCCGTTTCTAAAAATTCAACTCCGTTTGAAAACAAAAAAAATTTAGGAATCGGTCAGCGATGCCGATCGACACCGGTTTTAAATATTTTACAGAATAATTCTGGAAAATTTCAGAAAATCATGAAAAATATATAATATTGAAAAACAGTGTTTGAAACTAAAATCGATCAAATCAGACTTCCAGAAAGGTCAAATCGGACAGTATGCTGGTATTGGGTTACTGGTCCAGGTCAGGGCTGACTCTAAAACTGAGAATCCAGATCCGATACCAAATAACATAAGCAATTACAACTCAAAAACAAATACTGAAAAAAATTGAAATAATACTGTCAAAAATTTTTGGGACACGTATCTGGGTACATATCCGGGAATAGGGTGCTACACATACCTATCTCAAACAATTTAGTATCAGACTCTTTGTTAAGTGTCGAGAAGCCTTGTATCAAGATCTAATAATCAACATACAAATTACACAAGTTTAATACCCTTAAATTCTAAACAAATTTGTAAGGAAGAGAAGAAAAATTTACCATGCCCTTGGGAACTATTTCGTTAGTTGTATGAGTACAACTATATTTTTTGTATTTCCTCAGAAAATTATCAATTTTTGTTGAGTACATGGAAAAGATTGGTGCAATAAAAGAGCGTGAAAGGCTTTTCTTTTTCTAATTTTTGAGAGATCCTTCGACATAAATTTAGTGTGTTGTAGAACAATTATGCAGAAGTTTATTTTGAACACTGTAATTTATTTGCGGAAAGGGAAGGACTACTTCACCACATATAGTAATAGTAGAGATCAGTTTGATATTTACAGAAAAAAATACTTTTGTTTCTCTTCCAAAAAATACATAAAAAAAATGCTTTTGTAGCTCATCCGAACAATTCTCTAGAAATGAAACAACCATTTCCGACTCCCTTTTTGTAACCCAGGTGCCACAACAGCCCAAATAGGTTCTGGGCTTGAGAGAAAATTCAGAAAGCCCATCCAAAGGCCCATAATTTTGCCAGGGGCTGGGGCAGTGATGTAATATACAGTTTAAGACGGACAAATATGCGAAAAAAGCAAAGTTTGACTTTGAGCGGATCATATATGTATATAACCCTTGAATTTTATATGCAAATGTAAATAAATTATCAGTATCGGTTGAGAGACGGGCAAAAAGGGGAGGAAACGGCAGGCGTTGACGGGATGCGGAGGGTTTTTTCTCTCGATCGAATCCAGAATCGCCTTCTTCGTCTTCTTCCTCTCGAACTACTGCGATCAGGCGTCGTCGCTGAGTCCCGATCTTGGATCAGACCGCGTCGTCTTCCAGGTCTCTCTCTCTCTCTCTCTCTCTCTGAATTCCTTAAGTTTTTTCCCATTCAATTTAGTGCTGATTCGGTGTTTTTCTCATCTCTTACATGTTGATGAATTTGTTTGTTGCTTGATTTGTTGAAAGATTGAATTTTTTTTGGCTCAAGATCGCGTAAATTTAGTCCAATTTGATGTAGCAAGAAGTTACTGAATTGGGATGATATTGATTTTTCTATATATAAAGTAGTTACATATGAATGAGAACTAAATGTCATTCTTTGTCAAAAGAGATGAACGCAAAACAGAGACCCATCGTTTTGTTCAACACAAGTTTACCTAACACGCTGCAATTTGATCGCCTTCTTGAAAAAAACAGTAGTTTAGTGTCTACCCTTAGTCCTTGTCACTACCATTATCTACATCCGATCACTCCCTCAATTGGCGCACTTTCTGGTTGCCATTGCACATGTATTAAATCATTTCAAATGATTCTCTCTACTACAAATGCACTCGGTTCGTATCCTATCTTTCAGTGTTTTTTTAATTCATCTATCTCAACATTCTCGTTTCTGCTACACTCATTTTTGAAGACTAGTTTTAGTTCACCCAACACTCTGACTCACGAAGCATGTGTGGTCGTGTAGCTGTCTTTTATAAATCTCTGGTCAGCCTCATGTGTATATCCCGCCATCACATATATTGGGAAACCCATCCTTCATTTCTTTAATTCTGTGAACATGATGGATTTGATCATAGGAAGAGAGAAAATGCTCGTCTTCTAGGTATTTATTTGCCATCATTCGACTATACCCTTGTTTATTCACTCAATTTTGCATGCAGCACATTCCAACTTCAGATTGCTACTTTTTAGTCTTTTGGATCTGAAGCTTCTCTTCACCCTTTTACTTAACAGATCATCTCTTCACTAGTCTTGTCAATTAATGTAACATCGCAAATAGACAAACAACATGCTGGGTAGGATCTCATTCCGTATACATGAGGTAAATTTACCATAACCAAACAGAAAGAGATAAGGCTCAATGACAGTCATTGACGTAAGGAAATTGATCCCACTCCCAGATCTTATTGGTGACAGGGAATGGATTTTTCCCTCTGCATTGTTCTTACGCTCAACAGTCTATTGTATGTATCCTTAATCCATCAATATGACTAGTGGCCACTTACTTTCTTAAAATCTGCTATATAATTGCCCAAGGTAACCATGTTTTTTTTTTTGTTATATATATTTTTAATCCATGTAAGCTGTAGGTAGCTCTCTTTTCTTCTCTCAAGGTTTTTCCATTAGTCATTTTAGTCCATCAATAGCTTCATCATAGGTCATCATGGCATTAATAAATTGATCCTCAAACATGAATGTTTCATATATATATATTTTAGTTTCTACGTGGTTTTTCTCTCCCAAAATCCACTGTATGGATCACAAGCTTGATTTCATGTCATGAAATCAAGTTTTCCCATCCTTTTTGAGAGAATTTTTTCCCATCTTTGTATAGAACTTTTTATTCTCATAGATAGGTAGTACAATGTTTTCCTTAGTCTCTCTATATAACTTGTTGAATAAGTTTTAATTATACTAACTCGGTGTCATTTAAGCACTTTCAAACTTCAGGAATTATGTTATCAGGTACTATGCCTTTTTTGACAATATCTAAAATAAATCCATAGTTTTTTTGAATGGAACATCTTAGTTCTTCTATCCTAGGTTCTTATGTAGGCTCTCATTAAACAACACACTGTAGTATCTCTACGTTGTTGACTCTTTAATCTTTACTCTTACAAAATTTAAAATTTCCTAGATCTCTACTCTTCATTTGTCTCACCCTCTTTCTGATTAAAGTGTGTATGGGTGTCTGTCCCTCTCTCCCTTGGTTTCTTACAAATTATGATAAGCTTTGAGATTTAGCATTAAATGCTTTCTTAGCTTTACTTATGGACTTATTTTTTGATTTTTTTTAATCAGTTGTGCACTTTTACCAATTTTCTTCTAATCCCCCTGTTTTTTTAAATTACCTTTCAGACTTCATTACTCCCAAATCTCTTTAGCTTACAGTCCACTACAGTTAGATTTTCCAAGAATCTTTTCTTTGACATTATTTAAACAACTACATTATTATTACACAATATATTAGTTCCTTTATAGTCCACATGTCTTCTTCATAGCTCTTTCAAGTTTCACGTTTTAAGTTCCACAATACAGTTCTTGATTTCTTGTTCATTCTAGTTGTTGTCTTCCGTTTCTTATGACAAATGTCTAATACCATTGACGTAGCACAAACAGAAGGCAAAATTTGGATCTTGCTTATGAGAAAACAAAGTTTACCAATCCTTTCATTTTACATTGCCAGTTATTATCGGTGAATATTGACACCACCATCAGCATTGCCAATTTCATTTAGCTGTCATCAACAACAGCAGCACACCAGCCATTATCAGTGAACTATCACTTCGAGGACCTTTTCTTCTATTATTAGTACCACCCCAAAAATAACAACTGTGAGAAAGCTGGTGTTAGGCAACATATCAAGATTGTTACTGTTTCTGTGCCTCTATTACTACGTTCTTCATCATTTGATTTCACAATAAACCTCAACAGTTTAGGGCCATGTATGATTACCAGAACATATGTACAGAAGTAATGAAATATATGCCAAAAAAAGAAAAAACGCAGATGAATTATTATTCTTCTAAATCTGTTGAATGTTTCACATTTAACTATTCAATTGTGATTCTTGATACCTGGAGACTAACATTGTACACCTTTTTCCGACAAATTATGGTGACATTGAATTTGTTTTTTCCTCTTCCTGATGTTGCCCCCAAAACAGTTGAACACATCTTCAAACTTGTTCAGCTTGGGTGTTACAATACACACCATTTTTTTTCGGGTAGTTAAGTTGCCCATCTAAATTATCATTTGTCTTAACTTTTTTTTCTCGCTAGGAAATTTCCTTCCTGTAACTGTATCTCTTTAGGCAGAACTGACTTGAAACTTGTGCAGGTTGATAGGGGCTTTGTCGCACAAGTTGCTGATGCTTGGGGGGGGGGGGGTGGGGGGGGGGGGGGGGGGGGGGGGGGGGGGTGGGGGGGACAGCTTCTATGAATGAAGAACAAAGGTTGGAAGCTGAGAAAACTGTTGTTGGGGAATTTTGTAAAGTTAAACACGTAAGGGGAATCCTGTTGATGGGAAGGTAAGATGTTTCTGAATACATGTGCTTTTATGATGTTTCTAAATTCATACACTTCTATGTAGCTTGGACACTTCTAGATCTGCCAAATCCATGTCTCGTCTTAGACATGTCTTTGACTGCAGCACTTCTTGGTCAGTCCTTGGACATTTGTCAAACACTTCTTGAAAGAGACATCATTTTATAATATATTTTAATGTCACTCTTTTATTGGACACATCTTCAATTCTTCTTAAGCACCTTCTTTCATACTCATTACATGTTGATATGTATTTTTTTCCATTTATATATCAAAACTTATATTTTACTGGAAAAAGTGTCAAAAATAGTGTATAGAACTACAAAAAAATGTAGGATATGATTCACTATCAGAAGTGAGTTAGAGACAAGGAACTCTCTCTACAAAGTGTTAAAAATGTATATACAGATTCATTTTTAGCTTATGTCTTATTCTATCACTACAAACATATATTGAATTGACATGTGTTCTGTGTGTCTATATATGTATTTATTCACTATTCCTCTACAAAGAGTTTTAAATGGATGCGGGATATGGGGTCAAGTTTTCGTGTATCATCTAGTGTCAGACACAAGAACCACTTCAAAATTGGACGACTTTATTTTATTTATGCATATGAAAAATTAGTATATGTGACTATCAACTCAACCATTCAATCCATAAACTGATAAATTTGATTTAGATTTTTACTTGACATGGCTATCTTTTGGTGAATGATTCCTGAATTTCCTTCAGTCTATGGGGATTGTGTGGGGTGGAGGTGTGTTGTAGAGAATGTTGAGATGAATGAGTGGAAATACACTAAAAAAAGATAGCATAAGAAATGAGTGCATCTGCAAAAGTTTGAGGTAGCTTTCAGTTGAGGATAAAATGAGATTGAAACGTCATGTGCAGAAGAGACCGATCGTTCTGGCATTAGGAGGAGTGATGGGATTGTAGTTGATGAACTGGATAAAGATTACAGGTAGATTTAGACAAACATGGACTGTAGCATTAAAAAAAAAGGATATTCATCTTCTAATTTAACAGAGTTGGCTCTTAACCAGGGTTGAATTGAGAAAAAGGATTCTTGTAGTCAGCCCCAAAGATTTTTCATGAAAGCTTAGTTGTTCTCATGGTGGTGGTTGTTGTAGTGGCGTCTATAGAGATCTTGTTGCTTATGATTGTGTCCACATGTTATCTTTATCCTTGAACAGACTAGACTTGTCCATTGATTAGATATTATAGTCTTAACTGTGGTTCTTAGAGGTATCACTTAATGTGGTTTACAAAGCACTTAAAAGTCCGGAGATTTTATATTAAAACGGATACTAGCGTTCTAGCTGATAGAACTGCAAATGTTGCATCTGCACCTTATATTACTACTTCATGGGAGCCAATAGCTTCATATAGCATGCAGTGCTTGTCCAGCTTCTGATGACAGTACTAAAGCAATAGAATGCTATTACTCTAGCTTTGGTTTTCCTGTAAATTTGTCTTGTTAAATTGTTTTAGTTCTTGACAATGAAAAATTCTGTTTAATTTGCCAGTTACCTGTGGTGAGAGATAAGTGACCATTTTACCTCTTCAATTTTCATTGCCAATATCCAACTTAATATTGTAATTAGTTTACTGCAGATAAGAGTGTCCTGGAAGTGAAAAGAATCCAAAGAAACCAATATCTAATCCCTGCTTGTTAATTCTGTATCTCAAATTTGGTTGTTTCTGATGTACACTTAGGTCCTAATATTTTTTATCTGCCCCTATGTGAAGGGGTTTGGGTACTAGACCTATGGGGTTGGGGTTGGGAAGATGGGGAAGGTCTAGACGCTGATGATTTATAATCATACCTCTTGGAAGGGTGACTGGTTCTAGCAGAATCTAAATCTTGGAATAAGACATACGCTGCCTCTAACTTGTTGACTCCTCTAACTAACAGTTCAGTTCGTAGATCATCTCTAAGGTCAGCTCTGAATCTAAAAAGAATTTGAGCTTCACCTTACTTATGGAGGGTACTGCATCTGATGAGGAATTCATCGAATTTCTCGACATACTCCTTTGCAGATTTGGTACCCTGAGTATGCTAGTGCCAATTGTCCATGAGACGAGCACTAAACGATGGTGGCACATACTTTGTTTCTAACTCTTCTTTCATCATATCCCATGTGTCAATCGGTGGTCGACCTCGGACTGCATGTCTGTTTTTTAGGTTTGTCCAATACTGACTAGTTTGGCCAGACAGTTTCATTGCAGTTTACTTAATTTTTCTAGACTCAGTAAGTTCGTACCATGTGAAGTACCTATCTAGTTGGAGTGTCCAGTCTATGAAAAGTTGTGGGTCGTGACGTCCCTCAAAGTTGGGAACATCGATCTTGATGCTTTTCAGATATTGCGTATTGGCATTGGATGTGTTCTCGATGTTGCTACGTCGGTTGTTTTTCGGTGGAGTTTAATCACGTGTGGATTCCACTTTGGTCAACCTTTTATCGAGTGTCTTAAGGGTATCTAACTTGACATTTATCTCGGCGAACATTGTTGCAATCTGTTGGGGATCCATTAAGGCGGTGTAAGATTCTCTACTCTTCTAAAAGATATGGGTGACCACTACGGGTGGGCATGCACTATGCAAAACTTAAAGGAGGATGAAGAGATGCAAATTTAGACTAGATGATGAATTTTTTTTAATGCAAATAAAGCGGTAAAATTTCTAGAACTGCCTAGTGCAAATCTTACTAGTTACCTTAACTGTGCTCTGATACCAAAATGATGTGAAACGGGATATGCGAGTGAATCAGAAATCAGTGATATGATAAATTTTTCTACGTTTCACCAACTATTACGATCTTGGGTAGGAAAATAATTAAAACAAATAAGACAGGATGATAGATTTAATAAAACGTGCAAGTACAGGTATACCTTCGCAACTTAAATAAACTAATGCAACTACCAATTATGACGATAAAGCTTGCACACTCAATATATATGATCAGCAAATGTAGGACAAGCAAAATCTTATAGTCTCACAATAAAATGACAGCAGTTTAGATCGATAAAATAATAAAGGCGGTTATCAACCCACAAATAAATAGAGCATGTTAAAGAAAATTTACTTACTGATGCTTACAAAGATCTCACTGACCTTTAGTGTGTACTGATGCGTACAGCTCGTCACCACGATCATAACGGTTCCAAGATCACCTAAATCGGAGCCCGGATGTGAGAGTTATGGCTCAAAACTATATAGGATATGTCAACGGGTCTGTTTTCAACACGTGACCCGTTACTGTAACTCGCAGATTTTGGATTGAGGCACTGTAGCAAGCGGGTCAACAACTTAAACCCGCTTCTTCTCTTTCTCCTTTGACGCGGGTTTGGGTTCGTTTGAGTTTAAACCCGTTTGATCCTTTCTCCTTCTTTGTTCTATTGTGGGTTCAGAACAACAGATGGGTGATGAGGGAATTCACGGAGGGAAGCTTCGGCGAGACTTCGGTCAGGGTGTGTGCGTGTCTGGAGGCGCTGGGCGCGTGGGAAGAACCTGGACTTTGGCACTTGCGGTGGGGCACTGGAGTTCGGCAAAGGGGCATGCAGACGTGGCTTAGGTGCTGGACAGTGCGAGGAGGCAGGGCCTGTCGGCTGCTGACGCTGCAGCTCAAGGGTTGGGGTGGCGAGCGAGGATCAGATGACGTCATCGGGCTTGTCAGCGCTCGTGATCGAGTGGGGAAGGGAAGGGGGAGAACTGTATGCGTGGGAGAGGGAAAGGAGAAGTTGGGTTTTTATTTGATTGGAGGATTGCAGGTTGTGGGCAATGTTTAAAATAACGATAACGTAATGATAACGTTTTTCTTCTGTTATGTTAACATAGGTTATGACGTAACGCATAACGTAGGTTACGCGATTTAATATTTAATTAATAAAAATAAATATATATATTATATTTAAGATTTTTTATAAATAGGAAAATAATTTAAAGAAAACCTAAAAAAATATCAAAACAATATATAACACATTTAGCAAGTCTCACAACAATTTTTAGCAAGTATCAGAATAATTTTTTACATTCACAAGTTATAATTCATAATTCATCTACACAAATAAAAATATGATTCGCATATTTCATTATATTTCATAATTTTTAGCCATGCTATTCAATCTACACAGACTCATAATTCAATCTACAACAATTCATGATTCAATCATAATTCATAATTTTTAGTTATGTTATTCATTATAATTCATAATTCAATCAAAATATGCTATTCAATTAAACCCCCTGTGTCCTTCACTCTCTCTGATATTTTATCCCCGATCTCTCTGCTCTCTCTCTCTCCGATCTCTCTCTGCTCTCTCTGCTTTCTCTCCCCCTCCCGATCTCTCTGCTCTCTTTCCCGATCTCAGAGAGGGTGATCGGGGCGAGAAAACAGAGAGAGATCGAGGGGAGAGAGATCCCGGGGGAGATTGGAGAAAGAGAGAGAAGAAAGAGATTGGGGGAGAGAGCTTACCTGTGCTTGGAGATGGAGAACCACTGCTTGGAGACGACGCCAGCGAGAACCATTACGACGGATATCCATCAAAGGTAGGTCTTTTTTTTTTGTTATCGATCGGAGGTATGTCTTCTTCTCGGCACCGACGAGGACACGACGACAAGGTTGCAGAGAGGACGAGCGAGCGAGCGAATTTGGGGGATTTTTTTTGCCCTAGACCGAGAGAATAATAGGTTATAAAAAGTCGACTTGCACCGTAACGTAGGTTTCGGTGCGTTACATTAATAACGTAACGTAATGTAAGTTACGAGCAAAATAACCATAGTTATCAAACATTGCGTTTTTTTAGACCTGTTACATAACGATTGGTCAGCGTTATGTTATATAACGAGTTATAACGGGTTATAAAACGGGTTTTTTAAAACACTGGTTGTGGGTGTTTTGGTGGGCAAAACAAGAAGATAATATGAAGTGGAGTTTTCTGTTGGATTTTGCAGAGAGAACTGAGAAGAGAGGAGGGGTATTTGTTGTTGATGGTTGTGAGAAGAAGATGGGTTATGCTTGCTGGAGGAGAAAGAGAGAGAGACAGCAGGGCTGTCGATGGAAGAAGAAAGATTAGGATTTAACTAAGAAGAATAATTAGGAAGAAATCCTCAACACTGAGATAAACATGATCTCAAAATTCTTCATTGATAATTGTTGATACAATATAGTCTTTATATAGGTTTTACAAAATTGAATCCAACTCAAACTCAAATTCCTAATCTAAATAGAATTACAATCCAAATAAAAAACTGAAAAATACAAAAAATAAAGAAAGAGAAAACTTGAAAATACATAAAATAAAGAAAGAGAAAAAAATCCTACTACTACTTCAACTTGGACTGGGACTCTTTGGATCCGTCTCTTCGGCTCTTTCATCCTGAGTAGATGTCTGCATTAAAATGTTTCATGGAGATGGATGGTCTGGAAGCACCCATTGCCTTCTCATATGTAGTTTGGTTATGTTCTCATTATTGATACATGAATTTAAAATATACATATGATCTCTTATTGAACTGTTGAATGGTCGATCCTACTGATAGTGTGCTGTAGTCATACTTCCGCATGTAGTTAATGTGGCAATATGTTGAAATCACTGTATATTTTTCTTAAAACTTCAGTAAGGACGCTCTACTTCTATAAAATTCAGTAGTTACTTCCTATCCTGTCAAATGTCAATACTTTTTAAAAAAATAAAGAGTGTGGGTCCATTGGGTTTTTTGTTGGAAAAAGCTCATCAAATTAACAAAAACAAAAATGCATTATGGAGTTCCTTGCTGGTCAACAGATAATGACTGACGAGCCTGATCAAGCGCCAGGTTTATTGTGGGTCATGCTGGGTCAAGCTCATGCATATTTTAGATTCCGAAAACATATCAATACCTTCACCGGTTATGCATAGAATCACTGAGTGGTCAGGTCACATTTTAATATTTTTCCACATAAATATAAATGCCAACCTCAGAGGCTCATCATTTGATTTTGCTGCGTCTTTTGGCTTCTATATCCATGGACATGAACATATCTGACATGCAAGGGCACTGATAATTCTTTGCCTCATGTTTAAAACTTTAAAGAAAAGCGCAAATTTCTGGAGCATCTTGTTGATTATTTTATTTTTTTTAAATACCATGGAAAACTTTGGCTTATAGTTTTCTCCTGCTACAGATATGAACGAAGAGAACTGCCAGAATGAGATGTTTATTCTAAAGAGGAAGCTATCCGCAATGAGATTGAAAGACAGGTGCGTAAAAACAAGTCCCAAGTTTTTAATTAAAGTAAATTATAAAAAAAATTGTGATGCCTCTAGTCCAACGATAAATTTGTTCACTTCTCTCTGTCGCAGAGCTTGAAATGCTTTTCATGCTTCTAAACAAATTCCAAGCCTCCTGCCAGCCAAAATTTGTGTTTGTTTATTTTGTTTTTCTTTTCCCTTGTAGAATTGTTGTAGTAGATTCTCAAATTTCAAGTTGTAGATGATGAATCAACTCTTCTGTAAATGATTTCTCAGTTTGAAAATGCTAAATGGTGTAATGTTAATGAAACTACCGTTCATAATTAACACATGTATTCTTCTGTCTACTATGAGGTGATATTAGCAACAAAATAGCATTCTCTTCTAATTTTCGAGTCTCCTGCCTTTCCAAACAGTTGAGCACTTTCTTAAGTTTAGTAAGACCTTCCCTGCTCGATCCACTATATAATTACCGGATTTGCCATGAATGGTGCAGTCTTAGGTGACAAAGGAGCCCTTGAAGAGTGGTATACCGGAAACGGATGCTCTCTAGTCTCTTCTTGTGGATTTGGTTGGAAACAAACTAGATTATGTCGCTGTTTATGGTAACAAATGATTAGGAGCAAATGTGTATTCCATCTTGAACTGCTGTAAGATGCAGCAGTTGAATAAAATGTGACATGGGGCCTATATCTGCAAACCATGTCAGACCTCTAAGTTCAGGAATATAATGCTGACGACAAATATTACAATTCCAGTGCAATTCCATCCTTAACTGCTCATTTGCTGGCAGGCAGGATTGTGCCCTACAGTGTCCCTTGTGTTATTGATTTTGTTCTCCTAGAAGAACATGCCCTTAGGTGCGTGGCCCAGACCTGCCCCCATCTTGATTAAGTAGGAACTTTGTTGTCTCTGTTGTTACAAATGGACTCAGTACAGCACTGAAGATTCAAATAATATTGAGATTCATCAAGGCTGTTCCCAATTTCATTGTGTTACTAAATGTTCATTAATAAAGTGGGCCTGTAGGTTTTAACCCACTCATAGAATTTGTGCTCTCTTAGGTTTCAGAAGTAGCTGTTCCGTTTTTCTTTTGAATTTCTTCAGACATGTGATAGAAAGTCTAGGAATTGGCGGCTGCGCTGTGATTAAGTGTTTTTTTACTTCTCTCGAAATTCATCAATTCATCTGTTCAAATACCATGGGAATTGATTGGGAGCAATAAGAGTGTACATGAATATTATCTGGTTAGGACGAAGTTGTAAATGCACAGGAAATGAGGAATAGGAGGCTTCTAGAGACTTCTAGTTTTCACTGAATAACAAATAGATTGAAATTTGAAAGTACAACAAGAAAAGAATGGGAAAGTTGAGGAAGGAAAGCGGCAGAAGCACTGTCATCTTCACTATTTTCTAATTGAATCAATCTAGAAACAAGGTATATTCTTGTTTTATTATTTTTGTTTGCTACTCTTATGTTCATATACTAATTCTACTTAAATTAACCTTGGAAACTTTAATCTGTCAGATTAGATGAGAGTTGGACTGTTAAGCCAAGAAAATTATTCTTATTGTGGTCAATTGACTGAGGTTGATTTGTTTTGAGATATTTTTGTCTAGTTAAATCACATGGACTAATCTTATCAAGTTAATCCCATTGACAAATCATTACGATTTGGTTCTCAGCAGGCACCGTTCTACATCGATGTGGCCCTGATTTGGGCGAGACGCGCGAAATGCTACATAGAGGGCTCAAAAAATTCTAAAAAAAATCATGATAAACCTTTAAAAAATTTAGACATCAAAATTGATGTGTAACATGTTCAAAACATATCACTTAACACACTAAATTTGAAGATAATATATAAATACATGCATTGGGGTATTAAAATATCAAAAAAGTATAATTAAAAAAATTATATGAAATTAATTAAATTTAAATTAACTATTTTTTTCACAAAGTAAAGATTAGCTCTACTTTTTTAGTAAAATTTTAAATTATATAAAATTAATTATATGAAATTTTGGCTTGACTTGGGGCCGACTCGGATAACTCAGCCGAGTCGGCCTTGACTCGGGGCCGACTCGGCCGAGTCAACCCCAATGCAATAAGTTGACTTGTGGACTGGACTGGTCTCAGAACGGGGAAGGCCGTTCTGATTCCGACTCGGTGATTTAGCTTTGACAACAATCTTTGGCTTATATCCCTAATATAATCAAAGATTCCTCCTACATAAAGACATTGTTAATCATATGCGTACATGATTTGGCCTACTGGCAAGGAATGCACATATGCTGGAATTTTAGTCCGGGGATTATCAGTTCCCATGTTTCCCCTCATATTGGTTTGATTTTTCTTTTCAATTGATTTTGATAATGCTTGGCATTTCTTTTCAAGTGATCTAGTCAAAGATTCCTACAAAGGTAATCTCTGTTGCAAAGAGAAGCAGATCGATTTGCTTATGTTAGGAATTGACTTATCTGTACTAGATAATATTGTGATTTTGCACTTAATTTATTCTTGTATTTCTTTGGTTAACAGCTACAATTTTCTATTGGGTCTATTTTTCTTCATTTTTCACAGTTTTTCCTCTTTTTTTCCATGACTAAGAAACAGAAATTATCTTCATTTACATTGACGAATTATAAAGTAGTAACGAAGAATGTCAATTATTTTCCTACAGCTAGTGCCTGTCTTTCCCCCTTTATCATCAAGCTTTGTTATGTTATAAATGTAAATAAAATCAGAATTTGAAAACTGTTTCCAATTCCACTTTAGGGCTTTCGCACCTTCTCTTTGGTAAATTTTCTTACACTTTTGGACAGTTAGTGATACTACAACAGAGAGTGAAAAATGTAGAGATGAGATCGCAAAAAGAGCATGTATGATAGACTGAATTAACAAACTGGAAAATTGCAGTCTGGGTTTGATGTAAACATTCAACCTCGGAATAATGCTAATGGTCGATTTCTAGGAAAAATGCTTGTGGCATAACTATTTTCATATAATATCTGACCTATTTTCCTCTGCTTGAGCAATCTTAAATCTTAGAACCCTTTACATTTAGGTATTGTTGCAAAATTCTTGAATTTTTTTCAAAATTCGTGAATAATCTGTAAACTGCGTGAAAAACAAATAAAATGATTGCTCTTTTACCAAATAAATCATGAACTAAAAGCAAATTAGAAGATGTGATTTGCTCGTGATTTCTTTCTTTATTTTGGTTAAAAGTTCAAGCAAAATTAGAGCAGGAGAACTCCAATCTTGGCCTTTTTGGTTGAAAATGGAGTTCCACGACCACAAAGCTATATTTGCTTGTTTTGTTGTCCATGCTAGCTAAGATGTAAATATAAATTGTGATGTGTGTGTGTGTGTATAATAAATGTGATGTACATCTATACGAACTTTGCCAATCTCTTCTCCAGTTCATCCACAAGGTTTGCCAATAGATTGTCGTCCTCATTCTCGCAGCACAAAGAAATAAAGCAAGGTATGAAATGTGGTAAAATCTAAATTAAAGAAAGAGAGCCACTTCAATACACATTACCTTCGTCTCATTGCTTAATGGTATCATTTGCACACTGAAGAATAAAGCATTTCAGCAGAATTGACACCCTTAAACATATAAACTAGACCTTTTCTCCTTCAATTTTTGTACGATACAGATGGTACATGGGAGATGTGCAACGTGAGCTTAGTTCAAAATGAACAAAATTTAGCGAGAATTTCCACAATATTGAAGCACTCTTTACGAATTATGTTATGAATATCTTATAGAAAACAATATGAAAGGAGCGATACTTGATCGACACGTATCCACAAATCTCTTCCAGGAGGCACAGAGAAGGCCAATACGTATAAAAAACCATAAAGTATGAGCAGTGCAGGCTCAACACCGTCTATAAAAAGGGAAAAAAAATAATGAGAATAACAATAAATCCAATAACAAAACCCTAGAACCTTAGATTTTTAGCTTCTTATCCTCACACATGACGTAACCTTGTCACTTGGAGAAGTACCTCACACAAATAAAATAGGAGTAGGAGGCAAGACCCACCTCCAACTCTGACCTCCTCTTTCTACTCTCCTTTAAAAACCAAACTTTGATGGTATGAAAGGCTGAAAGCATGGAAAGAAAGAGGTTTGAAACCTTTAATGCGTGCACGTGCACTCTTTCTTCCCTCTTCCCTCAGAGTTGCACAAACAAATCACATGATTCTAAAATCTCTCCCTTTCCTAGAAACCAAAGATACTCTTTTGAATTTAATATCACACACCACACACTCTCCATTAACTAAAATGAGATGCCTAGGGAGCTACCATCATATTGGAATCAATCTGATCCTGGTTGTTTAATGATGAGCTTATATATTACTCTGGTCGGTGTAGTGCTGTTTTTGAGCTCTCTCTCTCTCTCATACCGACTCTATGTAAAAGATCAAAAAAGTGTGAGAAGGGAGTGTATATATAATAATCACACTTACTATTTTGATTGCCCCTTTGGATCTCACCTACCTAATATTTTGATTGCTTAGGTGTCTGTCCTTTGTGTTGAGAGCACGTGGGGTACACGTGAGGGCAATGATTGTCCTAGAGAACTCAATGTTAGTTTGTGAGCTTTTAGGGTTTGTGTCTCATGGGTAGGTCCAACCTTTCCTTCATTAAACTAACTAGTTGCACTGAGTTATCACTGGTCCATGCATTTGAAAGGTGTTTAGGTTCAATATCTTGTCAAGATTTAAAATGATTGAGAGAGAGAGAGAGAGGGGCAGAGAGGGAGAGAGAGGAACTAAGGAAGGGTCATATGTATACAGTTGCTCTTAAATTTACTAATGGCATTTGGAAATCAATTTGAAATCATCAACCATTTACTGTTTAGTACAGGGAGAGAATTTATTGTTGGCCATTATGCAGATTTTAGATCATATCCATGTGCCGTGGACTGATTGGCCACGCAAGAAAATACGGAAGATTCTTTGTATTACTCCTCCAAGTTTGAGGAGGAGAGGAGTTGACACTTGACACTGATATTCCTTGAGATGAGAGGATTCACACACTGTGAAAATGGAAAATTAGAATGGGCTGCCAAGAGGAATGGACTCAATAATACACAATCAAGTTCATAATAGGAGTGAACTCGTGTAATTATCATATCATCGACATATAAAAGACAAGCGCTATATGAGATAGCGAGTGATCAAAACTTGCACAATCACTTGTAGCGAACGCTACACTAGCAATGATCATAGTACTAGTAAAGTGGGGGGCACATAAAACTTTTGTTGCTAGATCTCTCTCTGAAAATTCATTTTACATGTCAATTTGGTTTAGTAAGAAGGAGAGTTCATCGTATACGAGGTAAGTTCCATACACACATAAATACATATGTTAAGGGCTTGTCAATTGCTTAAGGTACGTATATAACTCGAGAGACACCCCATCGTAGGTCATCTTCTTTGAGTTCTTTGTTTATTCTCTCATTAATCATGCTTTTTTACTTAAAAAATATTGAATTTGGTCCCACCATGTTGATTTTTAAAGAAAAAGAATACAAAATTTTATTTGAACAAAAAAAAAATAATCTTTATTCAAAACTTTTTCTCAACTACAAAATTTTCTCACTTTTCTATCTCTCAATTTTTTTCTTTGATACAAAATATTGATCATGCCTCTTCTTTTATAAACAAAACAATATAAAACCAACATAAAATCAAAATCATATTTCTAATCTAATACTTACTTTATTAAAAAAAATAAAAAACTCCTAAACTAATTCTAATACAATTATGACTCTAAGATTAAATTTTAAAAACTCCAAAAATCCGAAACCAACTCAAAATTTGAGTTTCATGTGTTCATGAGGATTTGAATTATAATTTTGTGTTCTTTTTCTTCTTTAAAATCAACAGTGGAATCAAATCTTGGTTCATGTCCTCGGCGTGCAAAGAAAAAGACGTTAAAAGAGCAAAGAAGATGACTAACATGTGATTTCAACTTGTTATTTCTTATCTCACAAAAAACAACCACAAGAGTTGGAATGTCAAGATGAAGAAAGTCTTTAATCTTACAAAAAGTGTAGGATATCTGGAAAAAAGATTACGAGGAAAAGCAAAAAAAAAATAAAGACAAATTAAAGCCAACTGAGAGATCTTAGCAATACAGAACAATATAGTGAAGTTTTTAATATATCGCACAGTAGATGAAGATGCTTTTGACATCATTACAGATGTAACGACAAAATGTGCTTGACATATTTTACGGAAGACATCTGAAGAGAAGAAGTTAGAGATAACTCAAGAAAATAAAGAATTTGAAGAAACGTTGAAAAGAATTTAAGAAGCTCAAGGCTTAACAGAGGAGATCGAAGAAGTCCAAGAAATTGAAGACTTCAAATAAGAGACATTCATGAAATCTGAAAAATTCATAAGAGAGATTATGAAAAGAGAAGAAAGAGAATGGCGAGACGAAATAGAAGAAAAAGAAGAAGAAGATGAAGAAGTGAAAGAAGAAAAAAAAGAAGAACAAAGAGAAGAAGGTGAAGAAGAAAAAGAGGCAGCAAAAAAAATCATGAAAAAAATTCCAGTAACAACAACAAAATAAGAAAAAGGGATACCAATTTTGATAGTGAAAAAATCAAAAACTCGCATCAAAAGAAGAGATAGAATTATAAAGTGAAGATAACCCTCGAAGATATCATGGAAATCATCAAAGTGCAAGAAAAAAAAATCAAGGCATAATCAAATTGAAGACAAGATCATCAAATTAAGGAGTCAACGCCATCAAGACAAAAGACAAGAATATAAAAGAGGAACACTAAATTTACAGTTAAGAAAAATTTTAAATAGTCTCCAAAAATAGAAATAAAGATTTGAAGGAAGAGATAAATTTTTTTTTTGGTTATTATAAAAAGAGATACAAAAATAAAGAGTTAAGAAAAATTTCAGTACTCTATGAAAATCAAGAGGAGTTTAATTGCTATGTAAAATTTAAAGCGATGAGTATTCATGGAGGGTTTGAATTAGAAGACGTTGTTGGAAATTGTAATTCAGATTCTCATGAAATAAGAAAGTCAAATTTTGAGTTGTTTAGAATTTTTGGAGTTTTTAAAATTTAGTCTTAATGTCATAATTGTATTAGGATTAATTAAGGAGTTTTTTATTTTCTTTTAATAAAGTAAGTATTAGATTAGAAATAAAAATTTAATTTTGAGTTGGATTTGTATTGTTTTTCTTATTAAAAAAGAGGTATAGTCAATATATTGTAACGAAGGAAAAAAAGAAAAATTGAGAGAAACAAAAGTGAGAGAATTTTGTAGTAGAGAAAAAATTGAATAAATATATTTTTATTTTTGGGTTCTTTAAATAAAATTGTGTTCTTTCTTTTTATTTAAAAATCAACAGCAAGAGGTGTTATAGTTTCACTGAAGTTTGAAACATCTGACTGCAGCTGAGGATTAATAGTTTAGGGATTAAATAATAATAGTAGTAATAATAAATAATAAATATTAAAAATGAATAAAGAGTGATGTTGGCATCTCCCACCACAAAAGGAGCCAGACCTTTTTTTGCTGTACAAATGACACTGAGTTGCATGGTATTATAGTGAAAAGAGTTTAATTCATAAGATCTATATAAAGTAGAAGGTAAAGATTTCATTTTATGATTGAGGGGTATATATGTTACGCAACTTTATTATCATATACTTTCAATTTAAGAAGTCAAGGTTCAGATTCTTTAGACTTAAGCCACCCCAAATGATTTGAATCATCCTCTTTAAGATAAACTTTAGGGTTGCAAAGGTTCTTAATTTGTTTATATTGTCTTATCACCTCCTTTTTTAGAATGCAAATATCTAATCAAACTGAGCGAAGCGGGATTTTCTTTCGTGACTTTCACAAAAGTTGTTTGTCCGTCTTCATCCACACGACATAGAGAGAGAGCAGCAGTGCCGCTCCAGCCTCCATCTCCTCCTCCTCCCTCTCCCTGCTCTTCCTCTCTCCCCTACAGCCCCTCTCCTCCAGCCGCCTACTCTTCCTCTCTTGTTGTAATCGTCGTCTTTTTTGCAGTCGTCGCTCAGTTTTCCATCGTCGAACGTAGTATTCTAGTTCAATTTGCTAGCTAATTCAATCACCACACTTCATTGGTTCAATCAGTGTTGCGGCAAATTCAAAGTTTTGTTTCATCCTTGAATTATCATAAAAGACTACAATTCTGACTCTATATGCTCACAAAGCCACACGGTGAGATCACTTCTCAACTACATGCACACACATTGTTTGCATGTGTGTAGTCTCTGACAGCATGCAAGAGGGTCACTAGCAACTTAATTTGACCAAGAGACAAATGATAAGAATTGGACGGTGGTGGCTATCCTCACTGTCAATTTCTCTAGTGAGAACTTGTGAGATATAGATTTGTTTTGATAGATGCAGAGGAAAGGTGACCATTGGATTCTTCTTGGCTTCAAAACTCATTTCTACATGTTAATTAGTATCTCGGATTTAGCGAGGCGCCCATGGTTTTCAATCAATTAATGAAACAAAACAATATCGTGGTCCATGGTACGATCCTCGCTGTCCATTGGCCAATCTCATGTGCTCCGCGATGCATGCTGAACTTGAATACTCTCCCTTTGCTCGCTTTGCCACCAAATTCTATTATCCGAACCATACCGAGACAATTAACCGAATGTTAAGCGTGGAGCTGTTTGTATTTGTTTCCAAAGCGTTCAACGTGATGATTAGTATTTTAAGAGTTCGTTAAGCCTCAAATAACCTTTTTTAAACTAATGGAGGAACTAAACAATTGGTTAATGAAGTTTCAGTCCTATGATTAGATCTTAATTAATGAGCATCTGCTCTATTGTTAATTGCATGGTCCTCTACGGCGTTTCATGAGCTAAGAGAGTATTTCAGTTTATCAACCAAAGTTCAAGAGATTTAATTGAGACCTTGGATGCTTTTGATTGCTCCAGAGTCGCTACACTGTGATTGGTTGGCTTACTGTATGTTTCAAATCCCAATGCAAAAAAAATTGTAAAAACTGTCCATAAGGTTAATATGACTTCTCGTAGATCTCTTGGTCCTCCTACTAAGATCAATGATTAAGTACATTGTTTAATCTTTAAATGTTTTCAAATTACAAAGAGAGTCATTTAGGGTTCGTAAAGAGTCAAAGTAAACATAACTTAGTCAATCATAAATTCTCCTTCACTTGAAAGAAAAAAACGAAAAAAAAAAAACATAAAGTTCTCCCATCCATTTGATGATGGTGAGGAAAATGTTGAAACACTGTACTATGTATATTATAAGTTATAACAAACATAACAAGGGAAAAGAGTCAAAAACAAAATTTTGTGGAGCAATTTAGTTCTCAAATAAAGTGGCGGTTATATTTCTGTTGTTATGCTAATAAGTTTAATTTGATCATAAGGGACTGCTTCTAGAATTAGTGAAATTGCACAATATTTTCTGAGAAATAATATTTCAGAATTTTTTTAGTTTGCTTTGTGTATTCACATAGCAGATAACTCGTAAACATGAGGTAGCAAATAATAGGAAATGCTGGTAGTACAAATTAACATGATCATGATCAGGTTGCTGAAGTATTCATGATGAATATTGAATAGTAATCAGTTAGCTGTTAAAGCAAATATTTGAGAATAATTTTAGTCCATCAGCGTCCAACCAAGGAAAACCTCACATAATCAAGAATTTTCATTAAACACTATGTTAGCATACATCAAAATATACCAACATGATTCAAGGAATATTTAACAGTGAAGTTTCCCCTTACCGAACCAATTGCGCCACCCCCCCCCCCCCCCCCCCCCCCCACCCCCTCCCACCCCCACCCCGCGATACAATCTAAATACACCAAAGTGTCTCATAGCGAAATATAGTTCAAAAACATTGCAATTGTATTGCAAGTATATATGGCTTGAGATTAAGCTGCATCCTAGTTTCTCAAATAATAATAATAATAATAATGGAACTAAAAAATATAATCAAATGTTTCTAAATTTGTGAAGATAAAAGATTCTGTAATGTTTCCTCATAATACAAGACATCCATAATATTATGAATATCCATCTAGAGGAAAGCCTCAGCCACGCTCCAATCAAAAGGATACACACATAAATATAGAAGATTGAGCATAAATACAACAACAGATGAGTTGTGAGCAGCACCTGTGACAGGCAGAGCTGTATTTTGACCAGTCAATAAAACCTTTTGAGTTGTTTTCCCTCAAATAGTAGAAATTATTGTTACTGCTGTATATGCATCCCTAAGGGCAGATAAGAGAGATTGTTAATTTACTTATGAAAAGAACTTCTTGGATCAAAACTTCAATATTAATTTTTCACCTTATGCGTTTAACCTTTTGATGTGCAAGATAAAAGATAGAAAGAAATGGTGGGTTCACACTATAGTTCAAATTTTAAACTGAGACAAGTTTGGGCGCAATAGTAACTCTCTCTGTAAAACTTTGTACACTATTTATTTGGACGGTTGAAGATTTTGTGACAATGGCAGTTAATTTTTAACTTAAAACATAGAATGACGCACATTGCCTCTCTTTCAACTAACTAATTTAAAACAGTGTTTTTAATAAGAAAAAGAGATTTGATCAAGATATGATATCAAAGAAAAATCATATAAAAAGGACATAAGGGTATGAAAACCCATGACAATAGGAGTTCAATATGACCACTGAGTCAAGCAGGGACTTGGCAGTCTCTTTGAACTGAAACAGTAGCTTGCTACTGCATGAGAAAGAAAAGAAAAGAATATGATTACTCTTTTCGTGTTTCATGCGACACAATTCCATGTCTACGTCTTCTTCTTCTTTTCTTTTTCTTTTTTGTTTCTTATCTTTTTGGTCTAAATTTCATCCTACACTTTGTTATAAGGGTCTACAGTCTTCTCCTTGAACTGTGGAGAATGGTAATCTTGTTAGATTCACTATGAACTCTCTCTCACTCACACACTGACACACACGCACAAGAGAGGAGTAGCTAGTAAAAACTATAAAGGATCTCTCTCACTGTGTGTGTGAGAGAGAGAGTTAAAAGTGATATGAGACAAATAATGAAGTTGCAGCACAACGTGGCCTGCGTGTTACCCCTGACACAAGCCCCTCCAACAAGATTGAAGTAATTCGATCATCTCCGCTATTAAAAGTTTTAATCCTCCAAAAAAAAATTCTTTTAAATTTGAAGCCCTCACTTGAAGACACAACGGGGAGAGAGACAGTATGGCCGTATCCCTAGATGTGATTCTCTCTATCTCTCTACCCCCCCCCCCCCCCCCCCCCCCCACCCCCCCCCCCCCGCCCCCCTCTCCGGGCCCCCTCAACAGCACAACAACATACTAGTAGTACTATTTAAATACAGCAGACGAGCCCATTTCTTTCTCCCATGCACCTTGTCTTCCTCCTCATCAACACCTCGCGTCTCTTGTTCACACACACACACCCCCCCCCCCCCCCCCCCACCCCACCCCCACCCAAAAAAAAAAAAAAAAAAAAAAAACACCCACTACCATTACCATTACTCCCCTCCCCACAACCTCCTTCACAAAACGCACCACTCTCACTACCTGTTGTCCCTTTGACTCTCTTCTCATCACAAGCTCTTGTCTTCCTCTCTCTCTCTTTCTACCTACCAACTATTTATACTTACCCTAGCTTAGCCTCTCACAACTCAACCAACAAGCCCACAACATCTCAAGCTATTCAAAGCAAAATGTCGAGCCGGAGGTCTAGATCAAGGCAGTCAAGCTCCTCCAGGATCACCGATGACCAGATTGCCGACCTGGTCTCCAAGTTGCAGTCCCTTCTCCCGAGGATCAAGCTCACAGGACCGATAGGGTCAGTATTATATATGTGAACTTGAAACATAGTCAAGGTTTTGGTCTCTCATTGTGATAGATACTAATAATTAGGGTTTTGTTCTTGGATGCAGTCATCAGCCTCTAGGGTTCTGCAAGAGACTTGCAGCTACATCAGGAGCCTGCACCGCGAGGTGGATGACTTGAGCGAGAGGCTATCCGAGTTGCTTGCCACCACTGACACCAGCAGCGCGCAGGCTGCGATCATTAGGAGCTTGCTTATGTGAATTGGAGTCGAATTCGATCCTCTATCTCCTGTCTTCTTGTTTTTTTTTTTTTTTTTTTGATCTTTTTCCTTCATTTTACTTGTTATAGTGGCTACTAGCTTAGGGTTACTACTATGTTGAGGAGTAGCAGTGCTAGTTATAGAGTAGAAATGGTCTTAAACTTAGGACAACTCTTGTTTCTTTTGTTTTGGTCATTGATATGTACTACTACTACTAAACTTTAAGGTAAACTTTCTATTTTTAATTTTGTATCTATTATCATGGTAAGTGCAGTGTTTGTTAATTAGCCCCCTTTTTTTTGGAATTTTAGTTACAATGGTCTTGTTGACTCCATGTCCTTGGGAGGACAAATAGATGGATTTGGATGTGAATTTTTTTTGTTATCTCAAAGGTTGCACCTATGAAATGGGGAAGAGAGGAGAATAGGGGAAACAAAGTTGTGTTTTGTGTTTCTTTTGATGTTAGTGGGAGGTGGTATTCAAGAAATTTTTTCCTTCAATTCCTAGTTTCAAGATAATTATATATAGCAAGCTCCTCCTTTTTGACTTTTCAAGAGAAAGTAGATACATAATCAAGGACTTCTCCAATTTCTTGGGTTTCATCACCTTAATTGAAGGTAATATCACTGTAGCTCATCGACAGAAATAGTTTACAAATTGCAAGGTTCAGGTAATAATCTCATTAAATCATGATCATGTAGTTAACTTCTACTTGTAGTCCTTTAGAAATTAACAAAATGTGGTGCTTCCTTCTTTCCTTTTCTTTTCCTTTTTTTCCTCTCTTTTTCATTTCCCCCTAAAATTGACATCAAAATCTAGCCTCCTATTTCCCAAAAATAGAAGCGGGGAAGAAAAACTACTGACTTTATGGTTTTAGTGAAGTTTTGGTGAGTAAAATTAAGATTGTGATTTCTAGGTAAGTGATATCAGTTCCGGGTTATCCAAACCCGACCCGTATATGCCCCCCAATTAGGCCCCGGCCCCTAATTGAAATCCGGATTCTGTGCATGGGTACAAAATCTAGAGGAAATTTCAAATATCTAAGGCCTGTTTCAAGCAAAGTTTGTAAAAAAAAAAAAAAAAAAGGAAAAAGAAGAAGAAGAAGAAGAAAGCGAACCAAGGTGGAGACTGGATAAAAATGAGTATAAAACTATACTATAGGTATAATATTGAAAAGTTACGACGAGTTGTGCGATATTTGCATCTAAGGCATGAGAATATTTTGTATCAGCTTTACACTTGTTATCTCACTCAGCTGGAAATTGTCTTCGGCATTCATTCTACGTGTATTTCATTATGATCTCTTTAATGAAATATGTTAACATTTCACGTAAAAAACAGAAAACTAAAAAAATTAATGCACAAGGATATCTTAAATAATAACACTTATTATTTGATACTTGCTTGCAATATAGATAGTTTCTCTCGCATTCTCATCTTATGACATGGCACAGAAAATAATGCAAGTGAAAGTGTTTCTGTACCAAAAAGTTCGATAGCAAATTCCTTTTAAGCGCACAAAATTTCAAACTATTGTAAAGTGAAAAATTAAAATTTAGACGTGTAACTCTACTACTGTCAGAAAAGCAAAAAGGTTAGCATATTTCTCGCGTGGACAGCATATCTTTAATCTATTTAGAATTTTTATCGGAAATATAGAATATTTAAAAACTGTATTTGTTTGAGAATTATCATAATTTTTTAAAATATGCATAGAGTTTTAGAAGTGCTATAGTTTTGTCTAAACTGCTGCCTTTTGTGTTGAATTATGAAATATTTACATGTAGTTGGGACTAATAGAAAATAAACAAGATGATTTTTGCTTTTAAAAGTGGAACTAAATGGGATTAAAATAATTTCACCTTCGAATTTTGGGTATAAAAGTATTTATCCCTGATCTGAGAAATTGAAATTCGTAAGCTCTAGAGTAGGATGACAATAGAAGGCAAAGTAGGATGATAATGAGCTCAGGTTGGACCAGAACTAGCATAGACCTCGACCTCGGCCCCAAAATAATTGAGACCTTAAATTCGATCTCAACGCCGGGCTGTAATCTAATTGTTCGGGTAATACTAAATTGTAAGATAAAGAAAAAAAAAAATATTTTTCTTATTTCTCTCAAGCATTTTATCCTTAACTTAATCACAAACATTTTCTTAAATAAAGAATCTTCACTTAAACTTTTAAAATTTTAAAAGTAATAAAATAATATTAAATTGTATTGTATTAAATAATAATAATAATAATAATAATAATTTAGAATGAGTATATTTGATATTGAATCATGAGACATATACATATGTACAATCTAAAACGAGATTTCTTAAGTGTTATGCTTCTTAAGTTTGTAAACACTTGCCAAGAATATTACCGGAATTATGGGTTGCCCCAGGATCAGCCCCGGCCCGAAGCCCAAGATAAATAAACATATCTAAAACCCCTCAGACTAGCCCCGACCCATCGGGCTAATCCCTATTTCGGAGTGAATGTTATTTTTTACGATACTTTTAGTTCCATTATTTTATTCTATAAGATTTGCTTCCACTTGTGAATTCTAGCAATCAATTCTCATAATTCTTGCAAGTGAGGCCGGTCACTAGGAAAGAGGATGAGAGTGGGATGTGAAAAGTCTCAGATAAGTCTCAATTACGACTTTTGCTACACAAAAAAAAATCTCATAATTATTCCTTTTTTTTGTGTGTTTATTTTTTTTAAGGATAAACAATTTTTTCATAATTAGAACTTTTTTTTGTCGAAATATAAGTCGTAGCTTAATGCAAACTAGATTTGAACCTTAAACATCTTGTCTATTGCATTGTAATTTTACAACTGTAATACAATAACAGTTACATTTTGTCGAGATTTAAACATAAAACACTTCACAACTCACTCTCACCTCTTTAGCAGTGAGTAATGCCTCGTTTGGTGACAAGCAATCTAGTTAATTGCAAATAAAACCTACTTTCTTCCACTTTACGTTTCATATTTCCAGTAAAATATGCAGAAAATAAGAAATTTGATGAATTTAAGTGATACTATAAGTCTAATCAAAGTGAATGGTTAGTGAACCCAAAACAAAGAAGACCTGGTGGTTAAACTAAGAACATTTAAACGTATGGTAAGTTACTCTTTAATCATGATGTCATGCTAATCTAATTATGAAAACAATTAATAGTCCTTAAAACCTATATTTTCTTTTAATTATCCGTTTCAAAGGTTTATAGTAAGTTAGGTTTTGGGTTAAACTAAACAAATAAGTATGTTTTACTTCATAATCTTATTGTATTTCTTTAATACATAGAGATGTGTTTTCTTCTCTAATTAGTTCATGTATGTCTTTTATGGTTATTTTAAAAAAGTATAATTCTCATAAAAAAATTAAAAAAAGGTATAGATTATGTTAAATTTTTACATTATGTTAAATTTTTAAATTACTTTACAATCTTAGATGTGTATTTGAATCTGATGTAAATTTAACCATATTTTAAAATATCAGTTAATTCCGATATTTTATATCAGCAATATCATATCAAGTTTTAAGGTATATGATATGATGTTAACTCTACAATATCTGTCGATATTGCCGATTAGACGATATTGACGTCCAATATTTACAATATTGATACCAAAACCTATTTACTGATACCGATATCGATATCTATATGCTTTAAACATTAGTAATGCTTCCCGGCCAAGGAAAATATCCCACCTTTGGTCTGAATTCATTAGGACGAAAGATATTTTATTCATCAACCAGAGTTTTAATGGAATTTCGCCCAGCTGTTGGGCTTAGGCCCAACTATGTGTCTATACTCACACAGCCCACACCGAGCTAATGGCAAAAGTAAATAATAAATAATAAGAAGAGGAAGAAAGGAAAAATAAATCTCATCTATAATAATACAACCCGCACACCTAGCTAATAGCACAAACACGAAAATTTTGAGATTTATTTTTCATTTCTTCCTTTTCTTATTAATTTTTGTTTCATTGAGATCTTTCACGTATCTGGAGAAATGAGCTTTCAGAATTTAGACAAAGATTTTTCTTACAAAATTTATTGCCATCGTCTATACTATCACCTTTCTCTCTGCCACCACAACTCCTTGTCCACTAATAATTTTTTGTTTAAAATTATAAAAAAGGAGTAATTTGAGAATTTTATTTTTTGTTGAGATGACATACAATAAGAGAAACACAGAGATTTTTATTTATAGTAAAAAAACTTCAAGTGTTTTTTTTCTTAAACCCAATAATTATTTGTAAAGTAAGTAAAGTGTTTTGGTACTTATTTGTGATTTATCCAATTTAAATGACTTCAGCTCTAAACACATAATATTGTGTTAACGAGGAGACAACACAAAAAAGACTTGTATAAACAATAATAAAAAAAATGATTAGTTTTTTATGATTGACATTGGTTGTGTTATACTTCCCCATAATTTGGACTAACTATTCATCATTAAGAATCAAGTAGACCAACTGAACATCTTTTTTTTTTTTTAGAAGAGTTTTTCTTTTTCATATCTCTAAATTGACCCAATCACTTCACCAAGAAACAGATACCAAATTCACACACCACATGCACTTGACCTCTAGTTTGTCTTTCTTGGTAAAATTTTCCAAACAAAAAGTTATTTAAATTAAATTTGTAGCAAGTCCAAGAATGTGAGTGTGCATGTGTTGGAGTTTTGCAATTATTTCACACTTCTCCATTCTTAGAGATGCAATGCTACCATCTTGGCCGTCACTCTCCGCATCATTAGCTCAAAAAATTGGAAGCAAGTTTTTTGGGCAGATTTTCCTTCCTCTTTGACTCGTATCCTCAACCTTCCCAAATTGACTCGACTGCCATTTGAGGTGGGCCCAGCTCACTGGCAGTCTAGGGCGATCTTTGTGGGGCCCGCGCCACGCATAGTACACGCATATGAACGAGCGGGTGTTGCTGTGGGTCAGAGTTGATCCTACTGTGTACTGACTGTGGATGATTTAATTTTGTGGGCCTCGTTTTCTGTGCCAGCGTTACAATGTATGTAGTGCTCAGTGTAGCTGGCACGTGTGCCAACATTAAACTGGAGATCCTTCTTCCTAGTCTGTGGAGAGGGAGGCTGATAAACACACGCTCTGTTCTTCACTCATGGCTTTGTTTTGATGCCAGTGAACCGGATTGCAAAACCTACTTGCCTTCAAATGTTTTTATTTTGTTTGGTTAAATTTTGGTTTGCAATAAGTAATTTGTGGCCTAGTGATCTTGTTTCAGTTGTTGAGCACTGCTCCTCATAGCAAGTCACGAGCTCGCATTCTGATGCATGCCTAACATTTAGGTTTGCGCTCATGCCCCTCCAAACTAGAAAAATAAATAAAGCAATTTTGTGACCCACTTGCAAACTCACTAAGTCCACTTATGCAAAATTTTCATTATTAGATTAATATATTTATTATTAAATTAATAATCTTATTATTAGATTATTATTATTTTATTCTTAGATTAATATGTATGTTATTATTAGATTAATATTTTTATTAAATTATTTTTTATTTACATACTTAATTACTTAAATTTTTACTTATATCATGTTTAACCGATCTTGCAATCAATAATCAAACAATAAAAGCTAACTTTTCATTTTACTTTGCAGTTGTACCAGACTCTATAATTAATAATATACTTTTTCAATCACACTTCACATTGACAATCAAATATTTAAAAATTTACTTTGGCAAAGTTTTTTTACAACTACTCGTTTAAGCAAAATATTTTCCCACTACAACTTGCACTTGTAGATAACCAACCATGTGCTAAATGGTTTGCTCTGACCTTTTCCCTTACATTTTCTCTTCTGTGATAAAATTGAAAGGTTGAAATTTGATAGCGTTTAGCAATCAAAACGTTACCGACATGATCTTGATCTTGCTGTAGAGGACACTTGAAGCAGACAAATGAAATGATCAAAGTATCAAAAGAAAAACGAATCAATAACAATGCAACAATGACATAGAAGAACAAAAAGATTTACGTGAAAAATTCAAACCGGAAAAATCACAGGCTGTGCTTGATGCTAGGAGAGGATTTCACTATGTCATAATAAAAATAAAAAAGTACAAAACAGACGGCACACCCGACCATGCAAACTTTTGTCGTACACAGCTCACATGCACCCACCTTCAACAATCTCAACGCTAGAGATTTCCTCAAACAAGAAAGAGAAGCTCTCCTTCAAAACACTCTACCTCTCAAAAGAAAAATAAGTGACATACACACAGAATAGATCTATGTTTCTATATTTATTTTTCTATCAATCTCTTCACAACAAGGAGCTTGCCTATTAAAGGCTTGAGAGAACCCTCTAAGTCCACCTCTTCGTCTTTCCACACCCACGCATGAACAGGAACTCTTGGGATTATGCAAAACAACCAACACTTATAACTCTTGAGATTCTGCATGCAGTGTTAATGCACTCAGAATGCAAACGGTCACGCTGCTTTAACCGGTCATAACTCCTTTAATACACATCTGTTTTGAGTGATTTAAAGCTTGTTATAAAGATGAGTTAATTCTCTGCAACTCTCGTATTGAAGACTGATCCAAATAAAAAAACTCAATCTTGCCCGAAACATCCTCACAAAACTGGGTCCGAAAACTGACCGCAAAGATCCAGTCTAAAAACAAACTTCAGTCCGGGATTATATATCACTCCGAAATCATATCCCACTCCAGAATCATATCTTGCTCCGAGATCATATCACACTCCGGGATCATATTATTGGGATTTGGGTCGAACAAATAGTCCCACATCAGCTAGACGTGGAGATGGTCTTGGGAATATAAGGATTTGGCAACTCCACTTAGTCTTTTGGGATGGTGCCCCGAGTCCTTCAAGTGGTATCAGAGCCATGCCCCAAACTTAGTCGTGTGTGAGTGATGTTCGACGATGTATATCCCCCAATGACGCAAAGACGCAATGAGCCTCATCACCCTAATGGCGCAAAAAGGCGCAATAGGTCCCTGTGAAGTTAATGTTGGGCTCTCGAGAAATTTGACAGTGGTGCTCCTTTGCAATGGGCGTGCCGCCTCTCACGCGGTGTAGAGGAGTGACCGACTGCTGCAGTGCTTCACATAAGGCGTGCCGCCATCCCACGTAGTGAAGAGTTAGATCTCGATGGAACATTTGATCTTCTAGTGTGAAAATAATTGAGCTTGCAGGGAGACTCTTTGTTCGAGGGGGGATTGTTGGGATTTGGGTTGAACAAATAGTCCCACATCAGCTAGACGTGGGAATATAAGGATTTGAGCAACTCCACCTAAAGGCTAGTCTTTTGGAATGGTGCCCCGAGTCCTTCACGTATCTCACTCCGAAAACCCAGACCCCTACTCCGAGACGAGTTCACAGACATTACTCCGGGTTCTGAACAAGTCGGAATAACAAAAGAAAAAGAAAAAGCTTATAGAGTCTCTGTTTTGGTTTTTTATGTTTACGCACTCCGCTCTAATTATCTATCCCATTTGGTATCTCTCTGCATTTTGTATTAGTCGATCTCTTAAAAGAAAAAAAAACATAATATTCTGAAGTAGCACTTCTAAAAAAGAGAAACTATACTAAAAGTACTGCCTCAAATTGTTTTCGATATTATTTTTCCCTCGTGAGTGACAAAAATATAAAAAATGTTGGAGTTTTCTAATAAATAAAAAAAAAATCCAAGGATCTAAATAAAACTCTTGCCATAGGCACTAATAACATGAGATGTCGAGTTTCCTTACATTTAGCCTCCTCTGGTAGGGGATTGAGAAGTTATTTATTTCGAAAAGGAATGTAATACTTACTTCTTAATTTTTGACAAATTCACATCTTGATTTGAATAATAAGATTTTTCACGATCAAATATCGTTCTTTTACCATTGAGCAAGTATTGAATGCTTAGCTAATTTCTATAATTTTTAAAATAAATATTTAACATGCATAACCCAAAACAATTAAAACATATAACTTACGGGTAGAGAAAGAAGCTTGGATACAACGCAAGAACAACTAAAACAAGCACATAAACCTAAACTCGTAAACTCGAGTAGACATATAACATGATATCAAACGACCCGGAGTTCTAAAACGCACGTGTCTCGATAGTGTGCCTTGCAAGTTTATCTTATATGCGCCCACTGTTAATGTTGACATTTCTCTTATGAGTGACGAACATGTCTTTGTTACTTGAGCTACGTTCACTTGGCACTGCGTGGGCTAGTTCACACAACTTTTACTTATTTTTTAACATTAATTTATTATAAATTCTCATAAGTAATTAACAATTTCATCTTTTTTACAAATCAAAGCTTTATAGTTAGTTATAGCATTGAGTGTAATCAAATGCCAATGAAGAAAATAATAACAACGCTGAATTCACTTCCCTTTTAACAACCCCTTCCCCCAGACCTAACATGATAGAGATAATATATTGAAAATATTTATTATCTTATTTTTAGTACTTCAATATATAAGTCTTCACCAAGTTCACTGTGGCATACGATTTGCAGTGAAAAACGTCTTAACTTTAGAAAACTACTAATCTATTTCACATTAGTATACATAAGTTTCAAAACTAGAAAGTTAACTGTCTTCTACTAATAAAAATATGAAAACAAGGGAGTCAAATAGGGGTTCGAAACGGCCCGGCCCGGCAACCCGCACGGACCCGATCACCCGGACCTAGCCCGCCCTCATCTACGGGGTAATGCCGGGTGCGAATTTGCCGCCTCCGGCGTAGCCGGGCACGGGCCGCGCATAACCCGCCCAATAGCTATTTTTTTTTTACCATTGAGGCTTCCGGGGGAGGGGGGGTATTTTGTAAAAGATTCCAACGACTATATTAGCCCAAGAATATAGTCGTTGGGGAGTTTTTGTAATTATTTTTTTTTTTACAAATACCCCCAACAGATATATTAGGTCTAAATTGATTATTTTGTCAAAAAAAATTACATTTTAACATCTTCTTCCCTCTACAAGTAAACCCTTCACTTCATTTAATCACACACAAAAAAAAATCTCAAAAAATCCCTACAAATTTTTACTCTCTAGTTCTCAAGTGCTCATACTCAAGTTCTTAAGCTCTCTTTTACATTTTGATATTTATATTATTGTCAAATTTAGCTAAACATTTTATTAGTAAAAAAAATAGATGCACACTATTCATCAGTGGGCTGTAATAATCCTTCTTCTTCTAATTATCATGATAATTTAGATTTTATTAGTCAAGAATGATACGATTTGCATTCAGAAACTTTAATTTTTCCATTAACACATCCAGAAACACCCTCCACAGATTTTATTATTTCTTTTAAACCTGCTAATTCATCTTCTACTTTCACTGTTACGGAAAAATCAAAGGTTTGAAAATTTTTAAAACTATTAATAGAGTTAGGAGGGCTGTATTCAAGTTTTTTCTCGATGTTTTTTATTCTTTTCTAAAAAAATAGTGGAATCGACGTACTAACTAGGTATATTGACCAAAAAACACCCAGAATCAACCACGACAAACATAAATTTTCACTTTAAATGACACACTAAGGGCCTGTTTGTTTCGCCGCAAAACGTCGCAAGTCTTAAGTCGTAAAATGAGAATGGAAAAAATGAACTGTAGCAAAGAAAATTTATTATGTTTTACAGTGTTTAGTTGGTAAAGTGAAATTGTAAATGAAAAAGTATATTGGGTTTTACGGTATTTGGTTGGTAAAATGAAAGTGTGAATGAGAAAGTATATTGTGTTTTACGGTATTTAATTGGTAACTTAAAAGTGTAAGTGAAAAAGTTGGCCACAAAATTAACTATAGCAGTGATTTAAATATTATAAATATTATTAAATTAAATATACTATTAAAAATTAAATTATATTAATAAATTTGAGATAAAATATTAATATTTTTAATATTTTAATTATAACAATAATATTAATAAAATATTAGTAAAATTAGTAAAATATTACTTAAATATTAACTAAATAAATAGTTATAAAATTTTAAGAAAATATAAAGAACATTAATAAAATTTTTAGGATACTAATAAAACATAAATATTAAAAAAATCTTAAGAACAATAATACAATATAGTTATAATATTATAATATTATAAAATACTTAAGATTATTATAACATTAAATTTTATTATAATAATATTGTAATATTATAAAAATATAAATTAACAAAGTAAAATATAATTATAAATTTAATAGTAAAATATTATTATGATATTATTATAATGAATTATTACAATATTAACATAATAAAATATTAATATAATTTTAAAGTATATTATAATATTAATAAACTAATTATTTATATTAAGAAATAAATTAAATATATAATAATTTTATATTAAGCATATTATTGTTATATTAATAAAATATTAAATCTAAATAAAATATTAAGAAAATTGGTTTAAATATTAATAAAATAATAAAGTATTAAATAACAATATTAAATAAAATATTAAATTAAAATAATAAAATATTAAATATCAGTATTAAAAATACTAAAAAACTAAAAATACAAATATAAAATAATTAAATAAGAAATTAAGCACTATTAAAAATATTAAAAATATTAAATATTTAATAATATTAAATTATATATTGATTATCAAGTAACTCTTTTGGACTGCAAGTGTATTACAAGTGAATTTATGTGACCACAAAATTAATTGTAGCAGTTGTAAGTGGGGAAATTTAAGTGTAAAAGTGAGATTTATATGACCACAAATTTAACTGTAGCAACTGCAAGTGGGAAATAAGAGTTGTATTTTGCAAAATGTTTTGCAACGAAACAAACAGCGGAAAATGAAAAAGAGGTTTTACGACTTACGCTTTTGCGGCCTTTTGCGGGGAAACAAACAGACCCTAAATACTTTTAGTTATAATCATCAAAGGGATAAATCTAATTTAGATAAATATCTTATTCAAACTGAACAACTTTTAATTTTGCTGAAAATGAAGCATTTATAATTTATTAGAACCATTCATATCCTGAATATGATCTGTTCCGTAAAGATACTATTAGAACAAAAATATTCAGGGTTATTGAAGAAAGAAAACAACTTTTACTTGCAATTTTTTCTTCTACGCTATAAGCAGTTGCACTTATTTCTGATTGCTAAGCTTTTAACGGCTTTCATTACATAATTGTTACTACATATTTTATTGACTTTGATTGAATTTTATATAAAATAATTATTAGTTTTTAATAAAAAAATTTCTTACAATACTTCAAATCTTGGTCAGACTATTATGAAAATTATTAGAGATTTAGACTTGAATCTAAAATTTTTTCTATTTCAATTTATAATACTAGCAATAATACTGCTACAATTGAGCTTTTAAAAAATTATTTTAAACTGATTTTGAATGAAAATGTTTTTCCATATTCAGTGTATATACCACATCATGAATTTTTGTGTACATGATTGTAACGCCCCGATTCCACAGATACGGGGACGTCACTGCGACGTATATACGTAGGTCATAAATTGCCCCACGCATATACGCTAAGCATAAAAGTACAACAAGGAGATCAGAGTACAACACAAAGCGTGGTATACATACACATGCCAACATAAAAGGTACATATACAAGTCATCACAGTGTATGATAAACATTACATATTACATATGTCTTTTATCACAACCAAGTCCAAAAGTAAAATATACAATAAGATACCAAAAGCTCACGAGTAGGATGAAGATCCCGTGAGTCAAAAGAGGAGTCTGGCACGAAGGAAGTAGAGCTAGTCTGCCTGCTCACTAAAGAAAGCTCGATCTACTGTGGACAGCTCCACTTCGATCCAAGCTTCAACCTGAACATACAAATCCAAGGGAGTCAGGACCTCCCAACAATGAACCGGCTATGTGCCAAGTGGCTAAGAGACAAGAATAGGGGTTAGAACACAAGAGTGGTATACAAGAACAGGTATAGCATAATCATGAAACAGGAAATGCAAGGTAAAGCTGATTACAGGCAAAAGTGATTGTATATGCTTAAGTCACGGTCCCATGAGACTAATACATCGAGGGGATAATCCAAACAAGAAAACCCTCATATATATACCTTTGTCTCATGCCACAGAAATCCCAAGCATATAGAATCAGAGTTGCAAATCATATGACAGTCAAAATGGGAATATACAACAAGAATGATAAGAATCGTAACAAACATCAAAACAGGAATCATCACTGGAATCATGACATAACGAGTAGACTAGGAGTCATAACATAACAGGTCTCTATTATTATTATTACTCGTCTGACCCATATATCTAGGTATGTGCCCGGGTGTACATCCCATCACACATACATCCATATATAAGCTATCCGAGGTTTGTTAACGGAAGTAGATGGAGAACTGATAGAACTTCTTATAGTGGTTCCATACACCTGGAACCGGCTTTGGAGGCCCAAAGTCCCCCTAACAGTAATATCATAACACTTACCGCCAGTATATATACATATATATATATACTTTTATATCCCATCACTATAAGCAAGATATCATTCCGGCATCCATCACTTCCTCCCATACCCATACAAGTTGTAGCTTATTAAGATTATCAGGTTACGGGAATAAACAGTCATAACAGTAATAGCCCTACAGATTCAAGAGGTGGCCCCCACCGTGAGGTGTGGCACTTTGTTCTGAGGGATGGATTCTAGAGGTGGCCCCCACCGGGTATGGTGTGGCACTTAGTTCCATAAAACAAGACAGGATTCCCGTAAACATAATAATTACAAAGTCAGGTGTATCATGCTTGGTTTTAAAAGATAGCATGACAAGGTGGTGATATATCACAAGCAATAAAACATAACAATAGATTGATAATAGGCCGGGTCAGTCATGACATAACAATAGGGTCTAGCAAAGTAGTGGCATGTCAGGTGGTCAAGTGATAACACATTGGAGGTCAGGTGATATACATGTGTTAAAAGGAAACATGAAACTGATAGTTCTGAATTATGGCAAGACAAGTAGAAACATAGGGACATTGCAGAGTTCGACGACCTCGAAGGGTCCGCCACGCAGGGTATTCAATAAAGAAGCAAGAACATCACATGCATGGTACAAGCATAATAATGAAACAAGCAAATGCGTGGCAATACATAAACATAGAAATATGAAGGGACAAGAGGTGATACACATCAAGTAATAGGTCATGAAGTACTAGTCATGAAGTACATGAACCAGGTATAAGATCCAAAGTTGAGAAAGTAATTAACTATAACAAACAGCCTAAGTTAGTCGACTAAGGTCAAGGGAATAGTCAACTAATAGAAGGGTTAGTCGACTAACAGTAGGGTCTAGTCGACTAAAACTGTGTAACAGAGAGTTGGGTTTCTGATTCAGGAAATGTTAGTCGACTAGGTTAGGAGGGGTAGTCGACTAATAGAAGGGTCAAGTCGACTAACAGACACTTAAGTCGACTAAATCTGTGATACAGAGAGTTAGGGTTTTGATTCAGGAAGAGGTAAGTCGACTAGGGTAAAAATAGTAGTCGACTAGTGGTCTCAAGTCGACTAATATCTAAGCTAAGTCGACTGGAGCCGAGAGTTGGGATTCTGGGATCATGGGGAAATTAGTCGACTAGGGTCAAGAGAGTAGTCGACTAGGCATCTCTAGTCGACTGGTAATAGGGACTAGTCGACTAAAACTGTGTAATCAGAAAAGGCTACGTTTCAGCTAAGGGTTTCTAGTCGACTAGGTTCTAGGTCAAGTCGACTAATCATGGTCGGGAAGCAGATTACAGAACAGAATTTGGTGATTGTTCTTGATGACTAAAAATGTGATTTTTATGACATGTGAACACAAGATATGGAGATACAAGTATACTAGGAGTGGAACAAGTCTTGGTGAGTAAAAATACTCACTTGGAAAGGCTTGATTGAAGCTCTACGAGTCCGGGAAGTTTGTGGTCGTCAAATTGATCCACCGTGATGAAATCGACGAAGAAGGAGACGATCCCAATCCAAGAGTTGTTGTTGAGGTGGAGGTGAAGACCTAGGTGATGCCCTTGAAGTTGGTGGTGGTGGAGTTGAAGAAGATGGTGGAGATTAGGGTTCTTGGTGAAGGTTAGATGGTGAAGAGAGTGAAAAAAAAGGAAGTAGAAATGTAAAGGGAAGTTTAAATAGGGATTTGATTTTGTGAAGGAGGTGTAATTTAGATAGAAGAGATGGGCTTTATTGCAAAAAGGGGAGGTGAGGTGTCTCCTTTGGCCACACTTGGCCGGCCATGGGAGAGAGAGAAAAAGATGGGCATTTAATGAGGAAGTAGGTGAGGAAGTGTGTGGAGTTGGAATTTTTGGAAAAGATTAGAATTTTGAAAAATGGAAAAACTTGTGGTTGTGGAGAAAAGAAATAAAGGAAGAGGAAAAAGAAAAGAAATATAAAGGAGAAGATATTTTCTCTTGAACTCAAATGAAACTGTTGAATAGACAGATACCCGGGTTAAGGTCAAAGATGTGGAAATCATTTCGGAAAATACCGAAATTGTCCGAAATTCAAGTATCTCGGAACGACACGAAATAATTACCAAAAATCAATAATAATATATAAAGACCAATAGTGAAATCCGTTTGAAGAAATACTTTATAGTTTTAAAACTAAAAATCCCGGAATCAGTTACCTACCGACTCCGATGGAATTCTCATAAAGTCATAAAATTCTCAGAAAAAGTATTTAAGTAGGAAATGTAATTCTAAAAGATAAAGTCTAAAGGACCATCATGAAATTCCAAACAGTTTGAGAATTAAAAATCCGGGAATCGGTCAGCGGCACTGGCCGACACCGGTTTTGAAGAAATTCAATTTAATCCAAGAAAAATCCAGAAAATCACAGAAAATCTAATATATTGGAAAATAATATTTAAAACTGAAATCGGTCAAATCTAATCACTGGAAAGGCCAAATCGAATAATATACTATAATCGGGTCTTCGGTTCAGACTAGGGCTGACTCCGAATCCACGAATCCAATTCCAAGACAAAACAATCATACAAGGAATTCATAATACAGAATAAATACAGGAAAACAAATCGAAAAAATACGATCGAAAATCTGAATACGCAACTAAGTACGCATTCCGGGAACGGGGTATTACAATCCACCCACCTTACAAAAATTGCGTCCTCGCAATTTCATTAAGGGGTGAAATGAACACAAAGGGGACAAAGGCTGGAATAAAGGGCTCATAAAACCAAAACAGGGAATAAGATGAATACAGGAAGGATCAGGATGGACAATGAAAGAATGATAAGAGAAAATATTCAGAATGATAACCAACTCAAATACAAGGTCTGGGGTAGTGGTTACCATGATATCCCTAAGGCTCCTGATCTGGATACTGGTCTTCACACTCTGCTGTATCGCCTGAGGTCTCTGCTGCCATGTTGTAACCTTGGCCTCTACCCTGATATGCTCTAGCTCTCATTCCCCTCTGCTGATGATCATACCGTTGGGGTGGAAATGGAACTCTCGGGTCAACGGGTCCTGGATTCCTCCTCAATGGCGGTGCTGGAAGCGCTGGGGCTGGAAGTGCTGGTCTGACTGGTGCCACATGTCCAAACTTCCTGTGTGGGCAATCCCTTAGCATATGCCTCCCTGACCCGCACACTAAACATAATCCCTTGGCCACTCGACAATCTCTCTTATAATGTCCGGGCCTGTGGCAGAAGTTGCATACAATCTGAGACAGAGGAGGTTGGAATGGTCTCTTCATCATCGGGCCATGGGTTGCCCTATCTGCATCCTCCTCATCCATCAACTCAAAAGGCCTCTTCTTGGCCTGGTTCCTCATCTGGTTCACTTTCCTCTTCTCCAGTCCACGCTCTACTTCTCGAGCTATGGTGAGAACTTCTGAATAGGTCTTCAGCTGTTGGGGCATCAAGAATACTTGTATGTCCATCTGTAGGCCCTGCTGGAATCTGCTTGCCCGCTTCTCCTCATCCGTCACCATATACGGGGCAAAGCGGCTAAGTCGGAGAAATTCCGCGGCATACTCATCCACGGACCTATCCCGTTGCTGAAGTCTGATGAACTGCTCTTCCATGTCTTTCTGAGCTGTGACAGGGAAGAATCTACTGTAGAAACTCTTGGAGAATGTGTCCCAAGTGACAGGCTTCTCCAATCTTGCCTCCTCAGCTAGCCACCAAGTTCTAACTATATCCTTCAATTGAATCTTGGCAACCTCCACTTGGTTTTCCTCTGGGACACGGGCTGCATTCAACAAGTCTGATGTGTCTGTCAGCCATTGCTCAGCATCCAAGGGTTTCTCCCCACCCGTGAATATGGCTGGCTGCAGTCTTCTGAAATCCGATATATTCCCCGGCCTTTGTCCTTTAGGTGCTGCTAACTCTTGCCGGAGAAGTTCTGTCTGCTGCTGCTGGTTCTCCATCATCATCTGGACAACCCTCAGTATATCCACATTTTCTCCCGCTGCTCCATTTGATGCTTGCCCGGAGTGATTGCGGCCCGACCTCCTCTCCATACTAAGATGGCTAAAGATAACTGGAAGGAGTTGGAAAAATGGAAGGATTTCAGGATATGAAGGAAGGAATCAAGAAGAATTAGATGAATCAAGAAGGACTAGATAACTTTGTACATTGTAGTTGGCATTAGCAAATTACTAGAATTTGCTGCTTGATTGTACTATAGGTGGGAGAGCCTAAGCTCTGATACCAACCTGTAACGCCCCGATTCCACAGATACGGGGACGTCACTGCGACGTATATACGTAGGTCATAAATTGCCCCCACGCATATACGCTAAGCATAAAAGTACAACAAGGAGATCAGAGTACAACACAAAGCGTGGTATACATACACATGCCAACATAAAAGGTACATATACAAGTCATCACAGTGTATGATAAACATTACATATTACATATGTCTTTTATCACAACCAAGTCCAAAAGTAAAATATACAATAAGATACCAAAAGCTCACGAGTAGGATGAAGATCCCGTGAGTCAAAAGAGGAGTCTGGCACGAAGGAAGTAGAGCTAGTCTGCCTGCTCACTAAAGAAAGCTCGATCTACTGTGGACAGCTCCACTTCGATCCAAGCTTCAACCTGAACATACAAATCCAAGGGAGTCAGGACCTCCCAACAATGAACCGGCTATGTGCCAAGTGGCTAAGAGACAAGAATAGGGGTTAGAACACAAGAGTGGTATACAAGAACAGGTATAGCATAATCATGAAACAGGAAATGCAAGGTAAAGCTGATTACAGGCAAAAGTGATTGTATATGCTTAAGTCACGGTCCCATGAGACTAATACATCGAGGGGATAATCCAAACAAGGAAACCCTCATATATATACCTTTGTCTCATGCCACAGAAATCCCAAGCATATAGAATCAGAGTTGCAAATCATATGACAGTCAAAATGGGAATATACAACAAGAATGATAAGAATCGTAACAAACATCAAAACAGGAATCATCACTGGAATCATGACATAACGAGTAGACTAGGAGTCATAACATAACAGGTCTCTATTATTATTATTACTCGTCTGACCCATATATCTAGGTATGTGCCCGGGTGTACATCCCATCACACATACATCCATATATAAGCTATCCGAGGTTTGTTAACGGAAGTAGATGGAGAACTGATAGAACTTCTTATAGTGGTTTCCATACACCTGGAACCGGCTTTGGAGGCCCAAAGTCCCCCTAACAGTAATATCATAACACTTACCGCCAGTATATATACATATATATATATACTTTTATATCCCATCACTATAAGCAAGATATCATTCCAGCATCCATCACTTCCTCCCATACCCATACAAGTTGTAGCTTATTAAGATTATCAGGTTACGGGAATAAACAGTCATAACAGTAATAGCCCTACAGATTCAAGAGGTGGCCCCCACCGTGAGGTGTGGCACTTTGTTCTGAGGGATGGATTCTAGAGGTGGCCCCCACCGGGTATGGTGTGGCACTTAGTTCCATAAAACAAGACAGGATTCCCGTAAACATAATAATTACAAAGTCAGGTGTATCGTGCTTGGTTTTAAAAGATAGCATGACAAGGTGGTGATATATCACAAGCAATAAAACATAACAATAGATTGATAATAGGCCGGGTCAGTCATGACATAACAATAGGGTCTAGCAAAGTAGTGGCATGTCAGGTGGTCAAGTGATAACACATTGGAGGTCAGGTGATATACATGTGTTAAAAGGAAACATGAAACTGATAGTTCTGAATTATGGCAAGACAAGTAGAAACATAGGGACATTGCAGAGTTCGACGTCCTCGAAGGGTCCGCCACGCAGGGTATTCAATAAAGAAGCAAGAACATCACATGCATGGTACAAGCATAATAATGAAACAAGCAAATGCGTGGCAATACATAAACATAGAAATATGAAGCGACAAGAGGTGATACACATCAAGTAATAGGTCATGAAGTACTAGTCATGAAGTACATGAACCAGGTATAAGATCCAAAGTTGAGAAAGTAATTAACTATAACAAACAGCCTAAGTTAGTCGACTAAGGTCAAGGGAATAGTCGACTAATAGAAGGGTTAGTCGACTAACAGTAGGGTCTAGTCGACTAAAACTGTGTAACAGAGAGTTGGGTTTCTGATTCAGGAAATGTTAGTCGACTAGGTTAGGAGGGGTAGTCGACTAACAGACACTTAAGTCGACTAAATCTGTGATACAGAGAGTTAGGGTTTTGATTCAGGAAGAGGTAAGTCGACTAGGGTAAAAATAGCAGTCGACTAGTGGTCTCAAGTCGACTAATATCTAAGCTAAGTCGACTGGAGCCGAGAGTTGGGATTCTGGGATCATGGGGAAATTAGTCGACTAGGGTCAAGAGAGTAGTCGACTAGGCATCTCTAGTCGACTGGTAATAGGGACTAGTCGACTAAAACTGTGTAATCAGAAAAGGCTACGTTTCAGCTAAGGGTTTCTAGTCGACTAGGTTCTAGGTCAAGTCGACTAATCATGGTCGGGAAGCAGATTACAGAACAGAATTTGGTGATTGTTCTTGATGACTAAAAATGTGATTTTTATGACATGTGAACACAAGATATGGAGATACAAGTATACTAGGAGTGGAACAAGTCTTGGTGAGTAAAAATACTCACTTGGAAAGGCTTGATTGAAGCTCTACGAGTCCGGGAAGTTTGTGGTCGTCAAATGATCCACCGTGATGAAATCGACGAAGAAGGAGACGATCCAATCCAAGAGTTGTTGTTGAGGTGGAGGTGAAGACCTAGGTGATGCCCTTGAAGTTGGTGGTGGTGGAGTTGAAGAAGATGGTGGAGATTAGGGTTCTTGGTGAAGGTTAGATGGTGAAGAGAGTGAAAAAAAAGGAAGTAGAAATGTAAAGGGAAGTTTAAATAGGGATTTGATTTTGTGAAGGAGGTGTAATTTAGATAGAAGAGATGGGCTTTATTGCAAAAAGGGGAGGTGAGGTGTCTCCTTTGGCCACACTTGGCCGGCCATGGGAGAGAGAGAAAAAGATGGGCATTTAATGAGGAAGTAGGTGAGGAAGTGTGTGGAGTTAGAATTTTTGGAAAAGATTAGAATTTTGAAAAATGGAAAAACTTGTGGTTGTGGAGAAAAGAAATAAAGGAAGAGGAAAAAGAAAAGAAATATAAAGGAGAAGATATTTTCTCTTGAACTCAAATGAAACTGTTGAATAGACAGATACCGGGTTAAGGTCAAAGATGTGGAAATCATTTCGGAAAATACCGAAATTGTCCGAAATTCAAGTATCTCGGAACGACTCGAAATAATTACCAAAAATCAATAATAATATATAAAGACCAATAGTGAAATCCGTTTGAAGAAATACTTTATAGTTTTAAAACTAAAAATCCCGGAATCAGTTACCTACCGACTCCGATGGAATTCTCATAAAGTCATAAAATTCTCAGAAAAAGTATTTAAGTAGGAAATGTAATTCTAAAAGATAAAGTCTAAAGGACCATCATGAAATTCTAAACAGTTTGAGAATTAAAAATCCGGGAATCGGTCAGCGGCACTGGCCGACACCGGTTTTGAAGAAATTCAATTTAATCCAAGAAAAATCCAGAAAATCACAGAAAATCTAATATATTGGAAAATAATATTTGAAACTGAAATCGGTCAAATCTAATCACCGGAAAGGCCAAATCGAATAATATACTATAATCGGGTCTTCGGTTCAGACTAGGGCTGACTCCGAATCCACGAATCCAATTCCAAGACAAAACAATCATACAAGGAATTCATAATACAGAATAAATACAGGAAAACAAATCGAAAAAATACGATCGAAAATCTGAATACGCAACTAAGTACGCATTCCGGGAACGGGGTATTACAATGATGGTTTAAAAATGTATGTATACTTTTATCCGAAAAGTTAAGAAGTACTCTTTTATTATTAGAAGTAGTGACCCAATGAGATAATACTTTAAACAAATTTATTCTGACGTAAGCCTACAAATTAAAAGTTTACCTCAGGATATAAGAACTTGTTAGAACTCAACATATAATATGTTGAGGAAAACTATTCTTTATCAAAAAGCAATAGATATGTTTATTTTCAAGGAATTGTTAAATCGAGTTATTTCGAGGAGGAATGGAATTTTGTGATGTAATTTGTGAATTTCTAATTATTTTCGAAAGAGTAATAAGATTATTTTCTAGGGTTTATTATCTCACAACTAATTTAATATTTTACTAGATAACTAAAATTATAGAAATGCTTTATACATAATGAAATGATTTTTTGCTTCAAGATATTATTACTCTTATGAAAGAAAAATTGAATAAGTATTTTAATGATTTTCATATTATATTTTATTTTTCTACTTTATGGACCTCGAATTAAATTTGAAGTATGTAACTATTTACTTGAAAATTTTTATGAAAAAATGGATTATTCTGATTCTGCCGTAGTATGAAAAGATATTGAGAATTCTATAAATAATTTGTATGATTTTTATGAGTTTCAATTTGAAAATAAAAAATTATCCCATTCTACATTTTCGTCTAGGCCTAGAAGTTCTTTATTATCTGATTTATTATCTGCATCGAAAAAATCAAGATGCTTAGACACATTGAATGAGCTTCATTATTATTCGACTTATGCCATAACTTCTGAGATTGCTGTAGAATCAGAATTTGAAAATTTTAATATTTTGGCCTGATGAAAATAAAAATAATCAACATATTCTATACTTTCCATCATGACGTGTAACACCCCTTTCCCAGAATACATACCTAGATATGTGTCCCGAATTTTCGCTCATAATTTTTCTATTTTTCATATTTATTTTTTTTGTTATTATTTTTATTATTATTATTTGATATCGGAACCGTATTTTGTGGACCCAAAACTAGCCTGAGTCCGAACCCGAAACTTGATCTCTTTCATTCAGTAATACTACTTAATTTGACCCTCCTAGTATGTAGATTTGACCTGTTTCAGTTTCAAATATTACTTTTCAATATTTTGAGTTTTTCACAATTTTCTGAAATTTTTCTGATTTAATTTGCAAATTTTCTAAATTCGGTGTCGAACGGTATCACCGATCAATTTCAAGATTTTTTAATTTGCAAATAGTATTGAATTTCATAAATCTGATTTCGTAATATTTCTCAAAATGATATTTTCTTTTTTTGAGAATTTTTGAGGATTTTTCTGAATTAGTCAAAATTTACCCTATTATAATAATATATTTATATTTGGTTTTTTTTTTTTTTTTTCCTTTTCTTTCCTTTCCTTCCTTCTTTTCTTTCTTTCCTTCCTTTTCTTTTCCCAACCTGGCCTCCCCACATAGGTCGATTCCCCTCATTACACCACTCCCCATCAACCCCCTCCCATCTCTTCTCCTCCTTTTCTCTCTCCCCTAAGAAATCTCTCCCACACTCTCCCTCTTTCCCTTCTCCTTCTTCCTCCCCATCCACTCCAAGCTTCTGGCAGCCACTTCCCTCCAACGATCTCCACCGTCCCTAACTCCGGCAGGCCAAGCTCCACCCAACCTCTTCTCTCTTACTCCAACACTCTCTCACTCTACAATCTCCCTTTCCCTCTCTAATCTCACATACTCTGACAAAACCTCTCTCTCCCTCTTTAACCCGCCGCAACCCCAACCCCATCCCAGCGCCCTCGCGGGCGACCACCTCCAACGATCCTTCACCAGTACCATGCGATCACCCCCGGAAGCCCTAAACCCGATCTCCCTCTAACCCCTCTCTCTCCAATCTCTCTCTCTCTCAAACTCACTCTCTCTTCTTTTCCTCTTTCTCTCCCCTCCTCCTTGGCCAACACTGCCACCTCCCACCGGTTTCGCCCCGGCCGGAGTGCGCGGTCAGGCGCTACCCTCTCCTTCACTGCTCTATCTCCTCTCCCCTTCACCTTCTCCTTCTTATTTTCCTTTTTCTTCTCCTTCTTTTTCTACTTTCCTTAACTCCTCTCCCCCCTCTTCCACTGGCCGCCGGTGTCGTCTCTAGCCCACCCAGAATGACCAACCCTTTCCTCCCTCCCTTCCTTCTCTCTCTTCTCTCTCCCCTGCTCACTTCTCTCTCCCTCTTTGCCCTCTCCCCCTCACTATTTTTTTCTTTCAGTTTTTCCTCTCATGTCTCTCAGTCTCTCTTTATCTCTCTCTCTCTATTTTCTCTCTCTTCCACGCGTGCGTGCTTGGTATTCGTGGAGTTCCCAGTGTGTAGTGGCTATAGGCGAGTACTACACTTGGACTTTGAGCGTGTATCATTCTTTGTATTTGGGCATGTTGTGTTGTATATTGGCCGTGTATTGTATTTATATTTGGGATTTTGTGCGTCTATTGTGTATTGGACTGTGCAACTATTGTACTGTTCTGTGGCAGAGTGTGGAACTGTATATGTAATAGCACAGTGACGAATGCATATAATAATGTAGACGATATTTGTATTTGTGCACATGTTTGGTACTAACACTTCTGCAAATACCTACTTGGCCTTCAGGCTACCCAATAGGTTTTCCCGCCTTGCACCCTCTAGGTTTATTTGTAGCTACAGAGGCGAGTTTAACCACCTTATGGTTCTCATTTAGCCTACGGGCTCCGTCGCTCTACGTATAGTCTATTTGTTATCAGTTTATGTGCGCGTGTTTGGTACTAATATGTTATGCATGTATTTATTGGCCTTTTGGCCTTATCAGCCTTCGGGCCTCTGGGCTTTCTACTCAGTCTTCAGACTTAGACCCTTTTGGTCTCTCGCGCTCCGCCTAGTAGGCGAGCCTAATGCTCAACGCTTTACTGCTACCTCCATCCGAGTGTAGTTACACCGTAAGCGTGACTTCATCACGTGCGATAGCATAGCGTTTATACGCTCGCTTCCCTGTGTGTGTTTAGTCGCGCCTTGAGTTGTAACCACACCGAGCGTGATGGTATATAGAGCTGAATGCTAGTTTCGCTCTAGCCTTCTGATTTCGCTTTGTTGTTCGCTTGATTGTTTAATAATAATTATTATTATTATATGCCTAGACACGCTCCCGCTTTGTCAGTTCGGCGCAGCTATTTAATAACTTAATCTTTTATTATTATAATTGTGGCTGTAAATAATATGTTTTCCTATATCATATTGCTCAATCTGCTAATTATCTGACACTCAACATTATCATATATGTGTCCTCTTTTGATAATATTATAATCTTGTGATTGTCTTGCTATTATATTGATCTCTTTCATCTGACACTGGATATAGTGATCTCATATTCTATCGTAGTGTGGCTTGTACTATATACTTGTGTTGTGACACTCGACTAATTATCTACTTTCTTTTCTGCACTTGTTATATGTACAATGACTATGATCTTGTACTCCTGAACTCTAGTATCTCCGGATATTCCTGAACCCCGTACACCTGAATACCTGTCCACTTGAACCCCTATACCCTTGAACCCCTGAGTCTCCTGTGTTGTGTCTTTTATGTCATGCTCCTATTGCTTGTGATTGTATAATATTATAATAGACAACTTGCATCAGGATGGGAGAAACTGATGGTCCTAATATAGTTTTCATGTTTATGATGGCCATATAGTGTTGCGCGCAGCCACATTCTTCAGGGATCATCAGGAGGCCACTAGTGATTCGGTGGAATGTACTGGCACCCCTATCTATTCTCTTCTTTCTCTCCTTCCGGGTATGCACAAGCCCCAGGCCTATTCCTATGGATCTGTGATACCCTACTCCTATTCAGCGATCTAAGTCTCTGTACCTAGCGGTACATTCCGGCTCAGTATCGGATACTAATGGACTGTTGTCCCGGGCAAGTACGGGACCCATACTAAACATGGCTCGTCAAACCCCATCAGTTTCCAAATAACTTACTCTCTATTTTGCATGTGAAGGTATGTGGAATGAGATGCATGCCGAGGCATACAAAATAGACCAGTCCCAATCATAATATAATAATAGGACTGCATTATCAGATTTTGCATTCATCAAATTTTAATTCAGATTTCGTGTTTTTCGCGTTTTATGTTGTTTTAGCATTCTGAAGTCAACTCGAGTTGTGTACACTCAGTTTATGGTGAAATGAGATATAAGGTGTATATATTTGAGAATTTTCTTATTTGAACTATCCCCTCAAAGTACTAGCCTCATGAATTCGTTAACTGAGTTTGTGCAACTGGTTTTGCCCTCATTTGTATTTATTAATAATATTATTATTATTACTACTACTATTATTACTATTATAATTATAGTACCTATTTGCCACTTGTGTAAAACCATACCCGTGCTACTATATTATATCTCTCGACTTGTTTACTTCCTGGTTTACATTGCTTGCCCTTACTTGATGTAATGCTAATGCTATCATACTTAATCCCCTGACTTGCTTGCTTCTGGTTGTATATGCATTACTTGATTACTATTTATATTTATTAATTCTTGTTTCTACATGACTTAGGTACCCGACATACTTCACAGTTCATGTACATATTGTTCTCTTATTCTGTTACACTGAGGGCAACACAGTTTTTTATAAACTCAGACGATGCTGACATGAGGTGTGTATATATATATATATATATATATATATATATATATATATATATATATATATATATATATATATAAAGACTTTCTTTTTTTGGATTATTTCTTCGACGTATCAATCTCATGAATTCAAAGTCTAAGCATGTACAACTAGTTTTATCCACACTTGTATTTATCGCATTACTTGATGCCTTATTACATGCTAGTGGGTGTAGACTTACGACACGATTTTTGGTTCATGCTTTTCTGAGTCGGTTTTATCGATACATTTGTGTTTACCTGAGCACACCGTTTTGTTTCATTTTACGTACTCGCTGGTTTTTTCCTCACAACCACCGAACCTGCATGTCAACATCTTGGAGCTTGTTGTGGACTTCCCATTGTTGATCAGAGTGCGTAGCGGTATCACAGTAGATCCGTCTGGGGTCCTTTTCTTCCAGCCCCTCCAGCTCGGCTCTCGAGATTCCTTGTTACTGCTCGTGAGCACCTCTTGTACTATTCATTCTTATATATCTACTTGTAATTTAGTCTTTTACGCCTCTTGGTGATAATATTCATGTAATATTAGATCATGCTCTGTGATAACAATGTACTTGTACTTTTCTTATTAGAATGTATATTACCACTGTGCTTCCGTACTCTGATTCCTACCTGTACTGATACTTAGTGCATATATGTGAGGGTGTTTATGCCTTGCGTATATACGTCACAGTAACATCTCTGTACCCGTGGGATTGGAGATATGACACGTGATTTACTAACCCCTCCTGTCTCTATAATAACTTCAGAATCTTCTTTTAGTGCAGCTGGACGAGTGTTGACTGATACGAGAAATCGTCTGTCGTCAGAAGCCATAGAGACGAGCATCTACGGGAAAGATTGACTGGATGCGGAGACAAGAAGTCAAAATAAATCAGTAGAAGAAATCATTGAAGACTCTCCAGAAGATGATGAAGAAATGAAGATTTATATACTTCATTTGTGTATTTATATAAATTTATACTTTATTTTTAATCTATATACTTCATTTATATTTGTATCAGTTTATACTTTATTTTTAATTTATATACTTCATTTGTATTTATATCATTTATTCAAATTATTGAATTGTTAATAAAAAATTTTTACATTTGCATTTCATAATTTATAGCAATTTTATCAAAATTTGTGATTTTTTCGAATTTTGTGGGATTTTAAATATTTTTTAAAAATATACTTTAAAAAAATTTTGGATTTTTTAAAAAAAATTAAATTTGACCGGGCCGAGCGGGCCATACCTGAGTCCCCAAGAGGGGCCCGGACCGCCCGTTATTTGTGGGTGGGTCTCGGCTTAGCTTGGTCCGGTCCTTGACCCGCTGGGGCCGGGCCATTCCTCGGTCCGTTTCGCTCCGGTAGAGTCAAATCTAAAAGAGATTAGACGGTGCATCTGCAAATAAGGGGTGAATATAACCAAACCCGGGTCGAGAAACCGCACGTGGAAAGGAGACCCTGCGTGCAAATACATGCATCTTCATGGATAATTCAAAGGAGAAGGACTGCATTAATCCTCTCTGATTGTCACTCCCCTCTCCGATTAATGCAAACATATTGGCAGCCAGAATGAAGAAACAGCGGATTATCACGGGGGGCCCATGCAAGCCCCACCACCGTTCGCTGGGTCTTATTTTGGGTTATCGTTCAGGTCTCATGAACTCCTCGCCGCCCTTTTCTCCTTCCTCGATGCAAGGCCGTTACGCCCACGGTACAGTCACCGTAACACCGTCTCCCAATCCCTCTATCCTCTCTTACCCGCAGCCGCCGCGCGCGGTCGAGACTTAGTCAGTTAATCGTGTGGCGGTGAAGCGTCCTTCGTTGTCACGGGGGGGTGGTGAGGGATTCCACCTTACACGCGCCCCTATTTTCCCGACAGTCCTCACAAAATTCCCCCAGACATTCTTCTCCCCTTGCCGCCCGGGCTCGTTAATCTGACCGCCTACGTGGCAGGCCTACCCCTCAAGAACTAGCCACTCGGCGACGCCACGAGTGGTTACGAGGACGTGTTAAAGTGTGCCGCAGGAGCAGCAAACCGCAGCACCGGACAGCATATAAACCCCGGGCATGAGTCTCTGAAAGTTTAACCTCTATTCCCCCATCTCTTTCTCTGGGTTTCGTCCTCAGAATTTCTAGTCCCTTTTTCGTTGGGATCGGTTCCTAAAATTCGAACCCTAGCCGCAGATTCTCGAGGCGTTGCCCGAGTTAGTTGAGATCGGGTGACCGGCGGTGAGGGTAAGAGATGGATTCCGAGAGGAGTGAGGGCGGGGATGACGTGGCGGCGCCAAAGGGGAAGGAGATCAGCTTGGTGAGGCTGATATTTTCGTGCATGGTCGCTGGCGGGGTCCAGTACGGGTGGGCCCTTCAGCTCTCCCTGCTCACCCCTTACGTTCAGGTCCAATATATTTGCTCTTCCCCCATTTTTTTCCCCCGCGAAAGTTTAGATTTTGAGATGTTTGCTAGCTTGAATGTGGTTTAATTTAGATCCATTTTGGGTAATTTTCTCGATGCGCTTTGGCCTTCTCTTTTGTTACCTTACATTATTCAATTGATAGGTTTTCCGCCCAGAGTTTTAACCATTTAACTCCTGGGGTTTTTCTTTATTTTACAGATCTCAGAAAGCGTCGTTGATTTTTTTTCCAGTAATATGAACTTTTACCTTTTTTTCCCCTTACACAAATTACAGGAAGCTCCTTGGGGTTTTTTTTTTACAGATTTTTAATAGTTTTTTGGAATAGAATAAAACGTCAGAAATTTATTTGTCCGTTAAAAACCGCTCTTTTATTTTTCCGTTTTCTCTCTCCTCCTTTTCGTAAGTTATTGATGTAAGTTTGACCTTTGTTTTGACAATTTTTGGCAAGTTCTAACTCAGGCTCTTAATTATACTTTCCTTTTGTCTCTTTTTAGCACTTTTCTTGCGCTCATTTGTTAACCTTTGTCTGTATTTAGAACGTTTCTTGCGCTCATTTGTTAAAACACGTGCTGCTTTCCCTTTATTCAAAAATTGGAGCTAATTTATGGACAATAAAATAATCCTTAACTTGCAAAATATGTATTGTATTTTTTTTTTTTTTTTGTAACAATGCTTCTCAGACCTGGATCGATATCGGGTCACAGTCAACACTGTTGGGTGAGATCGGGTCTATAGTGTGACCCGGTTGGAGTGGAATTATCTGTTGATTCTGGCTCAGGTCTCGGTCTAACCCATTCGTTTGATGGGTCGAATTCTTCCTGTGAGATTCAATTGGGATTCTATCAGGTCGGATTCATTAGACCCATATTGAACCGGATTGGAGTTTTGGTACGTGGTTTGAGATCCATACTCAACAATCGAAAATAAAACACGTGCATCTAGTCAGTCCAAAAAGGTCTAAAATGAGAAAATGACAGGAAGTAAGAGAGCACGTCAGAACATGAGAAAGTCCCTGCAACCGTGTGAATTCTAACCAAAATTAAGTTTGTGAATAACTAGATGCACGTGCTTTATAATTCATTTCATTGCAAACCACTTTAAAAAAAAAAATGTTTCTCTTTTGGCAAACATTAGTGGCTTGTGCTACAGCTGAGATACGCCATGCATGCTACAGGCGTTTTTGGGAGATATTTGCGTTTTGTACCTTATATAGGATGTTTATATTTTGAAAATGAAATGTCAAAATCTTGCATTCTGAATTATCTTTTTCCCTCTCTTATTTGTGATGTGCAGACACTTGGACTATCTCATACAATGTCTTCTCTTATGTGGCTTTGTGGCCCCATTGCAGGCTTCATTGTAAGTGTTTATCTCTGTTTTCTTTCATACACTTCTGTGTAGAAATTCCCAGATCTTGCTAACTGCTTCTTTTCAGCCCTTCATCTTGTTGATACACTGTAATGTCATAAACCATATGTTTCATACAATGGGGAGGGGGCATCATGTTATTCTTCTGTTAATCTGTTTTCTGGGGTTTGCCTTCAGGTACAACCTTGTGTTGGGTTATATAGTGATAAATGTCAATCAAAATTCGGAAGAAGACGACCTTTTATATTGGTCGGATGTCTCATAATCTGTCTAGCTGTGAGTACCAGTTACTCTTCATGATCTTCTCAGTGATTTGACTAGCTCTCCATTTTATTTATATTTTATTATTTTAATATTTGTATCGCAGGTGATCATAATTGGCTTTTCTTCCGATATTGGCTATTTTTTAGGAGATACAAAGGAGGATTGCAGGTGAATATTTGATTACTCTCTCTTTTTCTTAACTCTCTTAACCTCTGCATGGTTCTGGAGAATTGCCTTATTTAGTTACTGGACAATAGTGATGGCGAGAAGAGAATGTGGGGAAATTTTACTTCTTTCCCCCTGCCGGTTATCCTGCAATCAAATACAGTGAGTACATTCAAGAGCTTAACTTTTGATCAAACCTTCTATATGTACAGTACATATCGTGGCTCGCGGTGGAAAGCAGCAGTTGTATTTGTTGGTGGGTTTTGGGTATTGGATTTCTCCAACAATGCAGTACAGGTAAGCTTCATTTTAGCTAAGCTTCATTTTAACTGCTATTCAGTTCTGGCTATAGTTCATAAATTTCTGTGTACCTCCAACACCTTGTGTTTTATAGGGCCCTGCTCGAGCTCTGATGGCTGATCTCTCAGGTTATCTTTTAATGATTCTGTAATTGGGATAGACCAAACACTTTGTTTTCTTTGGGACTTTCTTAATAAGCCAAAATCAGCTAATGCCTCTTTAATATTTGAAATAGGCCGTTTTGGATGTAATGCGGCAAATGCAATATTTGCTTCCTGGATGGCTTTCGGTAACATCCTAGGGTATTCTTCCGGTTCTATTGATAAATGGCATATGTACGTATACACGTCATAATTTTGTTTGTTGGCGAATTCTTTGAGTTCTCTTAACAAAATATTATTTGATTCAGTGCAATGAAATTTTAATTTAATTATGGCATCCTTTGGGGACAGGTGGTTTCCTTTCCTTAAAACAAAAGCCTGCTGTGCCGCATGCGCAAATTTGAAGGGAGCATTCCTAATTGCTGTGGTAAGTTCTTGTCTCATCCCTATATATTACCATCCCAAACTCAATGGCTTCCTATTTTTTTCTCTCATATATTTAGGATACTTTTAAAATAATATTTTTTGTTACAAGAAAGGAAACTCAGAAAAGCTTAAAGGTCGCCTATGATGTGTGCCTAGGGGTCTGTATGAATACATGGGCACACTCCTAAGTCCTAATGCTTTGAACTAGTCAATCAAGGAATACACTTACCGAACTGGTTATACAAACCTTGACCAGTTATATACTAGTTTGTTTGATGGTTGATGGCCATCAGAAAGCTTAATTTCCTCGGAAACATAATCTTACAACCTCTATTTGTGCTCTGGTCTTGTGAGGATCTAAGCTACAGATGAGGTACTTATTTGAATCAAAGGAAAGGGAGAGGGAAAAAAACTGCCATAAAAGACTACATTTGGGTTTCTTTTTCTTTTTTGGGCTATATATAATATAGTAGTTGCCTTAGATCTTAGAGCGAAGTGTGTGTTGGTTATTACCAGTCAAAGCTAGGAAGCTTGATTTTGGAACCCTCTTATCCTCTTGTTTTTTCCCCCTCCTTCGTGGGCATATGTTTTCCATTAATAAGGTTGATGAGTCCAACCATCTTCCCAGAATGAGGAATTCCTCTTAACATGTTATTTGTGCCTTGAACTTGATTTCCCAACGACAAGTAGGCCCTCTACCAAAGATGCAAGTTCCTCTTCTATTTTCTCTTGAGCATATTACCACCTGTTCTGCTTGGAGGAAGGGAATTGCTGACTACTTATAAGTACTTGTTTGGCTGTGGATTCCTAATTCAGTTTCATGGGTGTAGAATGCCTCACAGTTGAATGAAAAATAATGAGGGAGTTATAAGGTATCGGCGTTAAGAGAAGATGGGAAATTTCTGTTATTGACCCAATGCACAACAAGGGTAATATTGTATATATATAGACAACCATGAGTCTAACTATAGCTGGTATAAAAAAAGAAAACGTAGTTAATATACAGCTTATACATGTATTTCAACAGTCATATATTCAAATGCCTACTGCTTTGAATTCCAAATCAACTTCTTTTTTTGCAGCATTGCTTCGGATGAATATAATTTCATGATTTATTTGTGTTTTTTAACTACAATAAATACTAATTCTTGCTGACCAAACAGATCTTCCTCTTCTGTTGCATGGCTGTGACATTGGTAGTTGCAGAAGAAGTTCCTCTAGAGAGCACCCCTGAGAAAGGTGCACAAGAAGAGCCAGTGCACATATTCGATATCGTCAAAAGCATGAAAAACTTGCCTCCGGGGATGGTTCAAGTGCTTATTATAACAGGTCTTACTTGGGTATGTAATTTATGGATTTTATATTCCTGTGTAAACAATTTTCATATCCAAGGTATTTTATTCACTTGTTTCGTTCTGTGTTTTCTTTCAGTTGTCATGGTTTCCATTCATCCTATACGACACGGATTGGATGGGCCGTGAAGTCTTCCATGGAGGTCCAAAGGGAACTCAAGCTGAAATGGATGCCTTTGACAAAGGGGTTAGATCGGGTGCATTTGGTTTGCTGTTGAATTCAGTAAGTATACTTGTATAGAAGGAAATGGTTAAAAGTTACCTGTGGATTTCTTGTGTACATAAGGCGTTTCTCATTCCTGTTTTCAGATTGTTCTCGGGATTACTTCACTCATGATCCACCCTCTCTGCCAAAAACTTACAGCAAGAATAGTGTGGGTGTCAGGCAACATCATGGTGGGCATTGCCATGGCCGGTACAACACTCATAAGTTGGTGGTCGAGTAGTATCTTCACTGACGGCACAGCCGGAGCAGATGAAAGTGTGAAAGCTGTAGCGTTGGCACTGTTCGCTATTCTCGGTGTTCCCTTGGCTGTTAGTATTTCAATTTGAAGAGACTCCACTTTTAATTTCTGTTGTGGCATTAAGAATATTGAGGGTTGGAAATGGACCCTGCTGGTTTATCCCATCCCATACAAATTAAGCATCTAATTTTGTGAAGGTTTAAACATGACTTTTAGTTGAGAAATAGGTGCATCCTTTTTATTGTTCTTATATATATTATCTTCTTCCATCAACCAGCTGAACACTTCCCCTGTTTGATTTAATTTAGCTACTAGTTTCCAATTCACTGGATAATGCTAACAGTATGACTCGCCTCCTTGTATCAGATCTTGTATAGTGTTCCTTTTGCAGTCACAGCAACATTAGCTGCCTGCCGAGGAGGTGGCCAAGGTTTGTTGATACAAAACAATTGTTTTCATTGTTATTGTATTATCTTGTTACCAGCTTGTCTGAGTTTTCTTGAGTTCTGGCTTTGACAAGCTAGTTTCAACTATTTTGCAGGACTATGTACTGGGGTTTTGAACATCTCAATTGTGATTCCCCAGGTTAGTTGTGAAAATTATACACTGTGCTGATTAAAATCATTTAAATTTTTTGGGATATGACCAGTACGTATAAAATGCTCAAAGCTTTCGTGTCACCTGCATAGCAAATCAACTGAAACTTCTTGTTCTTCTTCGTAAAAGTTTTTTGGGTCACTGAAGCCAACCCCGGCTCCTTAGCAAAGCACAACATCCATGTTGATGTTGCTCACTAACATCCCACTTGATGGTTCGGCGTTGCAGATTATAGTGGCTCTAGGTGCAGGCCCATGGGACCAACTTTTTCACAAGGGCAACATTCCAGCCTTTGCCCTGGCATCAGCTTTCGCCTTTATCAGCGCGGTTCTTGGACTCTTCATGCTTCCAAAGCTTTCAGGATCAAGCCTCAAGCAGACTGCGGGTGGCATGCACTGATGACAGCAAGTAAACTAGACCAGTGGCATGCTCTTATAACAATAAGGATCCGATAGGGGATGAGCAATGGCCAGTCATATGTTTCAGTTTGGTCTCGGTCTTGTTCTTTAGTTTTCTTCCTCTCTAATGAAGATATAGAGAGGAAGTTGTGGTTCTTGGAGAACGGGAATAATCTGTAGACATTTGGAGTTCATGGAGAAAAGGAATAATCTGTACAACAAGTGTAATATGTAAACTGCAGACTGCAGGTATATATTTTAACAAAATGGGGTCATTTAACCAGCTGAAAGAAAAGTTTGCTGCTCTGCCTCTCATTTTCTGTGCATTGTAGGTAATATAAATTGGACTGTTGAGCTAGGTAGTAGTGTATCTTATTCTTATTTATTTATATCTTCTTTAGATTCGGATTTTTCTTTACATTATACCCACATCAATCAGATTCGGGGTTCTAATATTCTAAATCCGAATTCCATTTGAGCCTAAAATTTCATATTTGAATCAGATTTTCTACTGGAAAAAACAGATCTCATCAATTTACTGTATCTTTCTTTTAACATGAGGCTTGTCTCCATTATGGAAGTGACTCTCTCTCTCTCTCTCTCTCTCTCTCTCTCTCTCTCTCTCTCTCAGTTCTAAACATTAGTAGGAAAAGGGGGGGGGAAATGAAAACATGATTGAAACATGATTGAGCAATAAACAGACACTGTAAGCATCCTTTTTATGGGAGAGTCTGTTGTATCTTTAACTGTTCTTTTTGATTCTAAACCCTAACAGAGAAGTATCCTGAAAATGTTGAATGGCCTCGTACTTTTTTCTGTGGGAGGCAAAAAAGGAGAACGGCGCATAACGGCAGCGCATGCACAGGAAAGAAATTGCTGGTGGGAGCCATTTTTGGTGGAAAGTTTGCTTGTTTTCTAATGGTTTGATTTCTGGTGCTTAGGACTCTCAAAGATTCAAAGTCTTGTGAATAACTTGGGATTCTCCTTGTGAATGAGCCCAAAGAGACCATGAAAGCGGCCAATTCAATTGTACATTGCATCATAATTGATAATTGATAATAATTGAAGTTACATTGTAGTTCTAAATATTATATGAAAATATTAAGTTTGATGACTTTTATTGCAATGAGCTGCATTTCAATCTTATAATTGATTGCATAGACACATGACACGTTTATTATACGATAAGACACACCAACATTTAATAAATTTTAAAAAATACATTGAAAATAAAAATATTGTGTCTGATTTGTGTATATGAGTTGTGTCTGATGCATATATATGACATGACACGTTTATACATTCAAAGAGTGCGTGCTTTCTAGAGTTATGCAGTTTTTCAAATTTCACCCTCTGTGTGCAAGAAAGAAAGCCAACAGATATATGTTTCATTAAATCTTTTTATATGCCCCCACGACATATAAAAGGATATACATTTCATTAATTCTTTTTATATGTCCTCCGAAATTGGCCCACCGATTGGTCTCTGAGTTTGCTTCTCAGAGGTCATCGGTTCGAATCCCCTCAAGAGGACATTTGAGAAAGGGTGTGTGTGTTAGACTCAAGGGTAACTCTAACTTGTTCTCAAAAAATTAAATCCTTTTATATTTATTCCCATTCTCTCACATTCTTCTCACCTTTTTGACAATTTGTAAGAACACAAACACAAAGAAGCCACCTTACAAATTCTGATTCAAATCAAGGCTGAATCTAAAAAAAACACCAATTCAGATAAAAAATGTCAAGAAGCAGAAAAAGAAATTGTGTATAACAATTTTCAAAAATCCTGAACTGTGAGAGAATTCAGCTCAGATCAACTGCAAATCACAACATCAGACTCTCCCCCCTAACCTCTCTTAAAACTCAGCAGCAAGCAGGGCACCTCACTATCCCATTCTCATTGCAATCCGAGCACCACCGCCACCATCCACCGCCGTCGGCCTCCTCCTCCTCAATTTAAACCCTGCGGCTGCCGGAGCAATGCACACGCAACACGAACCGGACATCGCCACACACTCCACACTCCTCCCCTGTTTCTCCTTCATCTCTCGAACCGCCATCACACGCTTTGAAAACCCGGGTCAATTTGCCGGTCTCGTGCATCCTCTTCACCGCGTCAGCTCCTCCCAAGTCTCTCCCCTTGACCAACACTGTTGGAAGTGTACCGCTTATTCCTCTGTCATCATCCCTCAGCTCCTCTTTGGATCCCCCGTGCATTAAGACATCTCTCTCATCTATCTGAACGTCGTACTCTCTCAGTGATTGCCTTCACTGAGCAACAATCATCGCAAGTCTTCCAAACTCCCGAGGCTCGTAAGTAGAACACCATGGCGTTTCCTTTCCCTGCACCTAGATTGTCCAGTTGTCCTTCTTATCTTCACTATGTTCTCTTGCCTCTGGCTTGTTGCGCACTCTGGAGGAATTTTACGAATCAGCAACACCTCAATCACCTAAGATTAGCATTTTAACATCAAATCAATCACAAACCAATATGACACGAACTAATCACAAAAGAAAAAAACGAGAAATAAACGATTTAACGAGATTCGACAAATTACCTACATGCTCGGTGCAGAAGGGAGAAGATCTTATTCAAATAATTGAGTTGCAAGGATTACAAATTGATTTAAAAATTCAAATTGAGAATCTACGCAATTCATCGTAAAATTCTCTTAAACAAACTAACCCTAAAATTCTCAATACAATTCACATCTCCCAAAAAGGTTATCATCAATGGGGACAATATCCCTCAATATATAGTCAAAGAGTCTACGAAAAAAAAAATCAGATCTGAATTCAGATCAGAAACGAATCCAGAATCAAACTCTGAAGTGTCAGGTGTCTACTAGTACAATTAATTAGTTGACTAATCAACCGCAACAGAGAGTTAGGGTGATCTTAATAGTCGAATAATCCAATCTGCTAGTTAACTACTTTTTCCAACAGAAAGTGAGAAATCTCAGTAGTGGACGGGTCCATCTGCTAGTCCACTTGCTAGTCGATAAGTATTTCTTCTAGTCGACTGATCTGTGCATAACCGCACTATTTGCTAATCTTCTTGTGCGTACCTGCTTGTACTCATGTTCCTCTCTCTTGGCTATCTCCAACGAGTTAGAAAGCTCCAATTTCATTTTCTCTCTCACAATTCTCCACCTCAGTGAAAATTTCTCAAATCTGAGCTGAACTCAACGAATCAACAAATTTTAACTCATTCAACTAGCTGCGCCATTACAGCTACGTACATACTCATGTCCAAGAGATCGAGTCTCACGTAATTCATGCAAACGAGCTTCACCGAGTTCAACCAACTGAAATCAAATCTGCAGCAACGAACCAGACCGACTAAATCATATGGATCTCCTACCAATACCGTTGTAGAAACAATGACCTTCAACTTGAGCTGATCTTGCTCAAGAACTTGAGATCCATGTTTCTTCATAACCCACTGTTACGGATTCATCTTAGTTTCTTTCGCTACAAATAATTCAACATGTTCAGCATCTAACATGGCTACATGATCTTCACCCGATGTCTCATCCGATGAGATCCCAACTGATATCGAACCAACTAGAGATGGTGGGGTAGCATCAACATTCACCCGTTGTGATCCATCTTTGGTCTTCATTCTCTCCACGTGCTAAGAGATGGTAGACTTTAACAATGAAGCCTCATCAAATGTGACATATCTACTCAATGTGATCTTCTTCTTTTCGGAGTCCCATATCTTGGATCCTTTTAAATTCCTCTTGACTCCTAAAACCACAAACTTCTTTACTCAGGGATTCAACTTGTCTTCTTTGACACTGAAGTAGGTTGAACTTCAATTACCCATAGCAATCTATAGTCTTGAGCAGCTCCACCTGACCAAATATCCAATGGAGTTTACCTTCTATCGCAGTTGATGACAAACAATTCATAAGATGGCTAGTATACACCAACGCCTCAGTCCAAAATGATTTGTCTAATGATGCATTAGAAAGCAAAACCGAACCTTCTCTAGCAAAGAATGGTTCATCTCTTTAGCCACCCCCTGTTTACTACCTATGAAGTGAATTTCAATACCATTGTTCTGGCCAAATTGTAGAAATTGATCCTTATACTCCCTAACATGATCAAATTGTAGCATCTTGATCTTCATACCAGTTTGTTTTTCCATCAAAAAATTTTTCACTTCACCAACATATCTAAGACTTCAAACTTTTATCTCATAGGGTATACCCAATAATGCCTAGATAAATCATCAACAAAATAGACAAAATACCGATGGCCTTCAAGCGATGCGATCTTGTTAGGACCCAAACATCAATGTGAATACAATCAAGAATACCTTCCGAGTGTTGAGTTGCGGTGCCAAATTTCATCTTCGTCTTCTTGTCCAAAACACAACATTCACCTAATTTTAAATTACAGGTCAATGCACTTTCCAGTAGTCTTTTCTTTGGCAAAGCTTCCAAGGAATCCAAACCACATGTCCGAGCCTCATTTGCCATATCTGGTAGAATCACCTTCCAACTGTTATGAAGTAGCCAAATTTTCAGTAACTGCATCACCCTTCGCGTAGTACAAGTTGTTGTGTCAAATGTCCTTCAGAACTACCAACGGACCACTGGACATCTTGAGAATGCATTCTCCAAGAGCCCTTTTCAGGCCTTGTACCTCCAAAGCTCCAACTGAAATCAAATTCTTATTCAACTGAGGTACATATCTCACATCCTTCAACTCTCTTATCATCCTACGAAATAACTTGATGTGGATTGTATCTATCCCTTCACTATGGCATATGTGTTCGTCGCCAAATGTCACCCAGCCTCCATATGGTTTTTCATAACTAGCAAACTACTCCTTTTTGGGACAAACGTGGTAGGTGACACCGTATCTAAAATTCACTCAGATTCCTCTGAACAGCAAATAATAGGGGTGATAGAAAGCGAATAACTAGATTAGTTTGAGTCTTTTCCACCTGCATGTGAAGTACTACCATCCGGTATACTAACTGCTAGACTTGCCTTGGACTTCAACTCTTTCTTCTTCTAGAGCTTCGGACAAACAATTTTTCAGTGTCCTTCCTCTCTATAGTAAGCACACTGATTCTTTTCCAATTGACGATTATCAGTTTTGGACTTACTGACATCTCTCTTGCCCTTTCAATTGTTCATGCCATCAAACTTCATCACATCGATCTTTGATTGTTGGATGTTCACGATCATCACTGTGGACTAATTAACTTCAATCATATCTCCTCCAGAAAATGCCAATATACAATGCGAAAAATCAAACGAATATATATTCAAACTAGATAAAGATCGAAACTTTACCTCAAAGTGAAATCCTAGACGAGTTTCTGAGCGATCTAGTCCACCGAACATGATCCCAATGAACAATCCAACATTGTTCTGAGATCGACACACGATCATACTAACAGACCAATGTCGCTCTGAGATCAACATACAATCTCCGCCGAACAGACCACGATCTCTAAGGACCGACACACGACCCTGTTTGACACTCAAAACAACAGACCCCGGCCAAACCTAGGAAGCTCTGAACCACTTGTTGCGCCCTCTGGAAGAATTCCACGAATCAGCGACACGCCAATCAATCGAGATCAGCGCTCCGACACAAAGTCAATCACAAACCAATATGACACGAACCAAACACAAAAGAAGAAAGTGAGAAACAAACGATTTAACGAGGTTCAACAAATTTTCTATATCCTCAGAGCAGAAAGGAGAAGATCTTATTCAAACAACTGAGTTACAAGCGTTACAAATTGATTCGAAGATTTAAATTGAGAATCTACGCAATTCTCTATAGAATTCTCTCAAACAAACAAACCCTAAAACTCTCAATACAATTCACCTATCTCAAAAAGGCTATCATCAATAGGGATAATACTCCTCAATATATAGCCAAATTAAGAGTTCACCGGGGAAAGGAAACTAACATATCTGAATTTGGATCAAAAAAGAATCCAAAATCAAATTCGAAAGTGCCAGGCTAGCTCCATTAGTCGACTATTCCAATTGATTGGTCGACTAATCAACCCCAAAAGAGAGTTAGAGTGATCTCAGTAGTCGACTAATTCAAGCTGCTAGTCGACTACTTTTCCCAATAGAAAGTGGGTGATCTTAGTAGTCGACTGGTCTATCTGCTAGTTGATCGAGTTTTAACCTGCACAGAAAATAGAAGTTTAGGAATTGATAATAAATAGTGCAAGGTTGTTCAATTCTACAGGTATAGCAAGTGGCTGTGCGGGTCGTGATCCACAAAAAATGACTGCAATAAAAGGGCTTAAATAAGTTCTTTTTTAAGTTACTAGATCGGTTAAAGATTTCTTCTTGTTATTGTGGGACTTGAAAAATAGAGTAAGAATCTTGGATTTGAAAATTTTGATGGGATTGTGAGTCCTTCATGTTTTGAACTTGTCGCTCGGACTCATGCAAGACTTCTAGAATTTTTCGTTCAAGGTTTCCATCCTCTTTTCAAAATCAGATTTTTCCTCTATTGATTGTTCTAGAAAAAATATATGAAGCTTGGTAAGGTAGTTGATAAAATGACTCGGGGAGTTGCATCCCCACTGACTTGGTGAAGAGTAGAGATGATTATTCCAATCTTATTCATAATATTGGGACTGGGGCATATGGTGATTCGAATAAGACTAATCTGACATACTTGGTTGGTTAAAGTTATGAAATACTGGGTTGGTGTTATCCAAAAAAGAGGTCGGAGTGTAATTTAGATTACTATTAAAATTAAAAAAATTATTGTTATAATTCATTTCACACAAACTGAAAAAACAAATAAGAAAAACAAACAAATAAACAAATAAAAGGAAAGAAAATCTTGCATATGTTAAGGTAGGCCTTAGACCTAAACAACTCCTAACTAGTTAGACTATCCACGGGAGGTACATTGCAGCAATCTGACTGCAAGTTAATTGGTCAGGTAAAGATAAGACTAGTGGGAAATATTCGTGTCTGAGCAACGAGCCTAATTATACCAAGTCACTGTTCTTTGAGGTTTCGCCTCTCAATCCTCAACCTTGGACACCTATTTAATAAGGGGATGTTTGGTTGCAAGGAAGTGGGCGGAAGTAAGGAAATAGGGAAGTATAATTACTCACTTCCCTATCTATCCAAACACCGGAAAAGGAAAATAAAAAAACCCATTTTCCTTTCCTCTTTTCTCTTTTACACAATCATTTCCTCACTTCCAGAGTGCTACAGTTAATTTTGTGGTCATGTAAATCTCATTTGTAATAAGTACAGCACAAGACAGTTAATTTTTTGATCATGTAAATCTCACTTGCATTCTAAGTATAGTCCATTTTATTTTTCTTAATTAATTTTTATTTTAATAATATTTTACGGTCAACTTTGTGGTCAACTTTTTCACTTCCACTTTTACATTACAATCCAAACACCAAAAAAGACAAAATATTTTTCAAACCACACTTCCCAACAACATCCAAGCACCGGAAAACTTACTAACCAATTCCCAAGTTCCAAAAGGAATTATTACCACTTCCTCAATTCCTCACTTCCTCACCTCCACCCTTAACCAAACAGGCCCTAAGTGTCAAATTCTAACAACTTCCTCCTTAGGTCAATCTCCTATTAAGTCCGAAATGTTCCTAGGGCCAATAACTACTCAGTTTTAGTTAGGCTAGGTTAGTGAGTCAGAAGATAGTTTTTGGGTTAAGGAAGGGTCATGACTTCCCAACCTTATATTGTTTAAGGATATGCCCTTAATCGTTTTAGTGCAAGTATACAAGTACTTAGCAGAAACAATATTTAAGCAATATATATCACCCTAATGTGTTTCCTAAGCTACATACAATGCACACATACCTTTTCTCCAGCACTCTTCGATAGTAACAAAAAATGAAACGAATTAGAACCGTGCCCTAAAATGTAAAGTCTAAACGTTTTTTTTAAATTAACAACGAATAAATTACTGTTGAGATTAGAAAAGTATGTATAGTGAGCTAAACAGAAAAACTAATAACTACAGAAGATGAACCGCGACAATTAAGAGGTTTCCTAAGCTCTGCTTTCTAGAGAAGAGGCTTAGGAATATTATATGTCCACTGTATTTATTTATTTCCTGGAATACGCCCCTGTAGGGGTGAGCATCGGTCGGTTCGGTTCGATTTTTGCTAATTTTTGCAAAACCGAACCGAACCGATTAGACTTGGTAACCGAACCGAACCGAACCGACTAAGTTCGGTTCGGTTTTTCGGTTTTTTTCGGTTAGGCCAATATTTTTCTATCATTTCTTACATTTTTTAATCACCATATATTATCATCCTTTAATATTCTAATCTCTAATATTCAGTACCCAAATTAAAAATAAGAAAAAGACCCTAACCTTAATGTGAATTAAAAATTTCATATTCTAAAACTTTTACGCTATATTTGGGCTCTTATATCAAAACTCACATAATTATTACTAACTTTTAATGGCAAGAATGAAAAAAAAAAGAACTATATTAATATAAATATTATTCTAAATTGTGATGGTGTACTTAACATAACTTTCACATATTCAACATAAAAAAGATGGTAATGCTAGAAGTAATGAGATAAGTTTTCACTAGTTTTTGTTATGAATTCACTAAATTGAAATGGGTGGGTGATATATAGGGTAAGAGATTCGGTTCGGTTCGGTCGAGTTCGGTTTTTGAAACACAAAACCGAAATCGAACCGAACTAGAGCGGTTCGGTTCGGTTCGGGTTCGGGTTTCGGTTTTTGGTCGGTTATTTCGGTTATAACCGAACTCTGCTCACCCCTACGCCCCTGCACAAAAAAACAGAGAAGAAAGTTAAATCGTTAGTAAACTTAAAAAGAAACTTACCATCCCTCTAATGTAACGGTATCAAAATTTGATTGAGTTTAGATTAGCACAAAAAAGTAGGAGTTTAGGAATGAGAATTGATAGTGTAAGATTGCTCAATGCTACTACTATAACAAGTGGCTATGCGGGTTGTGATCCACAAGGAAGGACTGCGATGAAAGCGTTTAGTAAGTTTTTTTTCTAAGTTACTAGATCGGGTTAAATAGTTTTTCTTTGTTTATTAAAAAAAAAGAAAAGTATTTGTAATAGAAAAGGAGGAGGAGAAGAAGGTGATGTTGATATTTTGATGTGTATCTAAACTAAACTAAAAAAAAAGGAAGAATAAAGAAAGAAGTGTATTTCTAACCTAATAAAGAAAGAAAGAAAGAACTAAAGAAATACTTACTTATCTCCTTAAATCTTGCTTTACCTCTGATCTGTATCGACAACTTACCTTGGTTTGAAAGCGATCATTGCATGACATATAGGATCTTCTCCATTTCTATCGACCTATCAAACAAAAGTACAAGTAGAAACTAATATATAAATGGTTCTCCATCACTAGAAGTCATCGATGGCACTTGCAAGAGTAAGGCAGATCAAGCTATAGGATTCACTTGGATTTGTAAGAGCAAGGCAGATCGAGGCTATGGAATTCACTTGGATTTGTAAGAGCAAGGCAGATCGAGGCTATAGGATTCACTTGGATTTACAAGTCATCGCAGAGGCAAGTAAAGTAAAATAAGAAGAAAAATAAGCTTTTGATTTAAATCGAGAAATGATGAAAAGAAAGAATGTTACAATGGTGTCACTCTTAATACAACTCTCTCTCTCTCTCTCTCTCTCTCTCTAACATGAATCTCTCTCTAATATTAGCTTAGAAAGACACAAAAAAAATTACATTAGAAGAAAAACAAAAATCTAAGTTAAAACCTAAAATGAAAACATATTCTAAACTCCCTGTTAAGTGGTGCTCTTCGCCTTCTACATATTGTGGTATTTATAGGAGAAACGGGGAGGTTAAAGCGCACTTGAGGATGAGGCCAAATCGCTGGCCCAACAAAAAAAGATTTTCTGATAAGGTTGGAGATATGGATAAAATCGCTTGCCTAATAGAAAAAATCTTCTGATAAGGTTAGAGATAATGATGGAGATAAATATTTGTTTATCTTTTAATCTTCAGTTGAATTGTATCGTATCTCTCTAAATCTTCTGAATATACGTCTCAATCCTTTAGATATCTCTTTGTATATTGGTAGGGTTGGCTTTGAATTTCTAGATTTGTCTCTATCCTCGTTGATTCTCTAAGCTAACCAAATAGATTAATATAAATCCAATTTAACTGATATTTATTTGGTATTTTCTTCAGTTCTTCCATTAAATCTTCGTTTTCTCTATTAATAATCACCCTTGCACAATTCAGATATTAAGACGAATTAATTGCAGAGTTTATTACAAGATAAATGTAGAAATGTAATAATAGATAATGCAGTATATGTGTACAATCACTAGTCGACTTGCAGCCGACTAGCACTTCTTCTAATTGACTGATCTATGCACAACTGTATAGATTTGTCAATCTTTTTGTACGTACTCGCTTGTACTCATGTTCCCCTTTCTTGACTATCTCCAACGAGTTAAAATTTCAATTTCATCTTCTCCTTAACATGTCTCCATTGCAGGAAGAGGAATCCGACACCAAATCAGGCTCAATTATTGGACCCAAATTCGATTTGGGCACAATCAGATAGAAATGGCCGCAGGGATAAAATGAAAAGGAGCGGGGATCGAGTGGGGCGTAGTTGCCATGGATTCCGGCCATGAGCTCCAATGCGCCAATAGGCTCGGGGCCGTTGGGTGGATTTACAGTGGGCATTCGCGGTGTCTTGTAGTCCAACATCTCCGACCACGCCCGAGCTTTGGCAAGCTCAAAGGAGAGGCCGCCTCTGTTCTCACCATCACCATTGCTCTGTTTCTTCTCCTCTAAAGCATCAAGATTGAGGGAGCCAAGGGTGGAGGAGGTGAGAGAGACGACATGATCATTGTCGGGCAACGATTTGCTCCAAGGGAGGGGAGTTGGGCTGAGTTCTTGCCGGGCTTGCTTTGAGCTGTGGCAGCCCATATGGGACTATAAAAGTTAGAAGGGAGAGAATGGATGAAAACAAGGGAAGTAGTTAAAAACAGGGGAGAGGGTTTCAAAGGGGAAGAGAAGATACAAGGAACATTATGTGAGGAATGATGAGCTGGAATTGTATAGGGATTTGTTTTGTTTTGTTTTGTTTTTTTTTTTTAGTAAAACGGTGGACCCTAGAGGGCCTCCCGTGCTTTATTAAGAAGATTTTAATAAAAACAATAAAAAAAAAGTACAAAATCAAGAGATGTTACAGAAAAATCTCCAGAGCAAAAGAAGCAAAGAACACGCAGGCGCACGAAAAGAAACAAATAGAAAGCAGAAAAAAAACACGAAACTCCACGAGACAAAAACAAGTTGACAACCGATACTCGATTTCACGATCAACCTGTCTGGCAAAAATCAGTGTTGATGTGCGTAGAAAAGCGAGTTACAAAATGGGGAAATGATGAGAGAGTCCTAGAAAAGAGAAACAGAGGAAATGTCAACTAGCAAAGGGGATTGATGCGAGAGAGTATTTGGCTGAAAAGTTTTAGGAAGGAAATGGTGGGTAAATTGGTGAGATTGGTATTGGATTGAGGGTGAGAGAGAGAGTTGGTATTGGATTGAGGGCGAGAGAGAGTGTACAATTGTATCATGTCACGAGGAAAAGGTAAATTTTATTGTGGCCCTTTTGTTTCTTCTTTTTATTTTTGAATTTTTGCCCTTTGTTCATCTTTTCTATTCATGTTTTTATCTCTTCTTTTCATAGCTATTCACACACTGTCCATTTATGTATAAGACTATAAATTTTATATAAAAATTAAAAATAATGACTAGTGAACGATAATTCTAACTGTAAGGGAAAACAAACAATTTATGATAGCTTCAATTATCGCAATAATTTATCATAATAATTCTAAAAATAATGACAAGTTTCAATTTTCGTAATAGTTCTCAGTTAGCCTGTTAGTACCTTGAAGTTTAAACAGTATGAACAAAATCATTAATAATATAATCTTAACTTTAATTGAAAGTTAGTCTATTGAATTACGGTTCTAGCAAGAAAACAAATGTGTCATAATATAACTTATGAATGCTCATTAAAATCAATATGGGTAAGAGAAATTAGCTCTTCTTTAGTCCATGGAGCCTCGCTGCTACTAATAATCCATGGGAACTTACATTTTCTCACCATGCTAGGTTTTTTTTTTTTTTTTCTTGCTTTACCTGTCTCTACGATCGAAAAGTCTCATACCCACCCCCCCCCCCCCCCACCCCACCCCACCCACACACACACACACACACACACAAAAAAAAAACCCCAGAGAGAGAGAGAGAGAGAGAGAGAGAGAGAGAGAGAGAGAGAGAGAGAGAGAAGAAAAGGGAAAAAAAAAAAAAACGTAAAGGAGACAATAACAATAATAGACCAAAATCATAAAACAAAACTCTGCAATTATGGTGTAGATGAGAAACATAAATTTGGTACCCTAATAGAGAGGTCATATTTGACGAAGATTGCGTGCATTTTGTTCAGCTGACAACTATTTCACCGCAAAAAGACTAAGAGGATACAGGCTGGGTTTAGGTTAAATAAACCTACAAGCACAAGAGAATTTGGTCAGGCGAGGTTCAGATGTCTCCCAGTTGGGAATGATAATGGATTGGGTTGGGCCGAGAGTCCACGGACCGTCCTCGGGCCCGACCCGTCAAAAATCGGCGGAGAGTTCGGGTCATGTTTCAGGTTTATTTTATTTTGGAGCCGAGGCTTATCTTAGACCCAACCCTAACTACGACCATGTTTTCTAGGGACTCGTTTTAGGCTTTACTTAGTCCAAATTCAAAATCAAATATACTTATGGAATATTTCGTTACAATCACTTACTTTACTTTATATGTAAGAAAAAAAAAAAAACTCAGCATCATAATTTGATTCGTTACAGCCTCATCCAGGTCAGCAAAAACTAATTTCTCCTAACCACCACTTGTTTATATATTTTTATTTCTTACTTTACTCTTCCCCATTGCACCTGTTATTTGCTCACCCCTCAACCTTGATCCCGACGTAAAGTAATTTGCCAGTCGACCTGCGTGGTCAGGTCGCCGTGGGGGTTGGAAGAAGGGCAGGGAGCTCCTGGAATTATTTTTTTAGATCAACCTTTTTGTAGATCATGTTTTGTTTGTGCTCTTGATGAGTTCTATAAGGAGTGACCGAGAAATATGGCATATTGTGAGAACTGTGATCATGATCATAGTCTTCACAAAACCTCAAAAATTGGACATTTTGTGAGGGTTACGACTCTTTTAGGATTGCGATTATAGTCGTGTCCTCATAAAAACTCAAATATAAGATATTTTTGTGAATACTGCGATCATGATCACAGTCCTAATAAAGAAGACTACAATCATGATCGCAATCATATAAAACTCAGAAACATGATATTTTTGTGAGGATTGCGATCATAGTCACAGTTTTTTTAAATAGCGCATTTTACGAAGATGCGATTATGATCACAATCCTAAAAAATAGGAATACGATTATTTTGTGAGGACTGTGATCCTCGTAAATTAGGCATTTTTGTGAGGACTATGATCATTATCGCAGTCCTCTATAATGTGATCATTTTGTGAGAATTGCGATCATAGTCGCAATCCTAAAACATAGGACATTTTCGAAGCGGTCCGTTTTTTCTGAAGCGATTATTTAGGGGCATTTTCGTCTTTTACGTGATGAGCGCTTCAGCGACATGTGGGCGCACATCCTTACTTTAAAAAAGGAGGTGACTAAAGTGAACAAAATTATGAAGCTGAGTTTTTTCCTAATTACGGTTCGACATTAGAGGGATGTAGCGAAATGCCCCTCTACTTATTCTCCAACCAATATGATTATTACCATATGATTTAGTATTACATTATAATTTTTAAAATTCTAAATATGAAGGTAAAGATTCCTAATCTTTCTTAATTAAAACGTTAGTAATTAAGCTGTGAAAGGAAGAGGATTGAGAGGAAATGTCTTTAATTTTTCCCGTCTTCTTTTTATAATCCAAAAAAAAAAAAAAAGAAGTGGGGGAAAATTAAAGACTTTTTTTCTTTAATGGCCCACTCAAAGGCCCTCGAGCCAGCCTCAAGCCCTGGGCCTGGAGCTATCGCCGGCCAGGGTATGATCCAAAGCTGGGGTTAGGATCGGATTTAAAACCCCGAATATTTTAGGAGGGGGACTGGACCATGTCCAAAAGGGCTCGGGCCCAAATTTGCTTAGGCCAGGCGTCAATGGGCCTTGGCCTAGTTGAAGGCGGTACTAGAGGCCTGTATGCAAAATTCGAGGAGTGAGAGACATCTGGCGGTAGCTTTCCTTGTCACACCCGTCTCCGTCTCCGTCTCCGTCTCCGTCCCCATTCTGATAAGGGAGCAGAAGGAATCTCGTTCAAGCCTCAGGGGGCCATTTTCTTGAGGACGCCCATATATGCATAACGCCTTGGCCTGGCTCAACGCCGCCCTGTTCTGATTGAAGGCAAGTCTACAAATTACGGCCCACCTTCTGTCTCTCCACCCAAAATTTGGATATTATATATGAGATGAATTTCATTGTCGTCGCCAGTAAATGACGTGTTTTATTAATTTTGTGTGCTCCTTCTCCTGTTTCTGTTTTTGTGCAGTGGGTACCATCATTCTGCCCGCCATCTGTTTGCTCATTTGTCCCAGTGACCCAGAAGCTAGCCAAATGCCTTGACCGCCTGCTGACTGATTCAAACTTCGAGGACTGTGCGCTTGCAGAATCAATTACCTTGTATCAGCGGGTGAAATTTCTGTGAAGAACCGTTTTCATTTAATTTATGTATATGAACAGTAATCCATATGCCTTTTTTTTATAAACAATATCTCATATATGATTATGCTCTTTGCGCTGATCGACAAGGCGATGAAATATTTTCTATCATAAATACATGTTATTAGAGTGGATAACTTTCATTCTTGGACCTTAGGAGAGTAAGGCAGTAAGACTACATTAATTAGAATTGAGTTCAGATTAAACAAGTTTTGAACCCCTGCAGTGTTTACGAAAGCCTGAGAAACTAATAGTTTTATTGCCAAGGCGCTTGGAAATATTCATGTAGTCTCGTGTTGACTCCATATGCATCTCTATTGCTGATTGTAAGAAATGTACATGCATCGCAGTTCATCTGCTTCTTAAAGATCTCAACAGGATTTAGAAAGAAGACCAACAACAACTAAGTCATTTGTCCCAAGTATTTGGGGTAGGCTACATGAACCAAAAGAGAATTACACCGGATCGGGCCTATGGATCAGCTTTCTCCACTCATTCCTATCGAGCAGTATGCCTTCACTAAGACCTTTAGCCTTTATATCTTGTTGTATTACCTCCATCCATGTTTTCTTCGGTCTCCTCGCGCTCTTTTAACTTGCCCTAAATTGATATGCTCTACTCGCCGGATTGGTGCATCTGTAGGTTTACGTCGCACATGACCAAACCATCATAGGCGGTTTTCTCTCATCTTCTCTTCTATAAAGGTTACACCTATCTTAGTACGAATATCCTCATTTCTCACCTTATCTCTTCGCGTGTTACCACACATCCAACGAAGTATGTGCATCTCTGCTACACTCATCTTCTGGGCATGATGTCTCTTTATAGCCCAACATTTTGTGCCATATAATAAAGCTGGCCTGATAGCAATCCGATAAAACTTTTCCTTCAGCCATAACGGAATGTTACGATCACATAAAACTCCTGTTGCGCTCCTCCATTTCAACCAGCCAGCTTGGATCTTATGGTTGACATCACTATCGATCTCCCCATTGTGACGCCCCGAGCCGGCAGGTACAGGGACGCCACTGCGACGTATATACGCAGGTCGGAAATACCCTCACGTATATACGCTAAGCTTCAGTACAGGCAAGAATCAGAGGCGGAGGCACAGTGGTAACATACATTCCAACAGAAATAGCGCAAGTACATGGTTATCATAAAGAATAATACGACATGACATGAATGTTACATCACCAGAAAATACAAAAGTACATACTGCATGAAGAGATATACAAAAACAGCGAGGTGCTCACGAGTAGCAAGAGGGCCTCGGGAGCCAAATAGGAGAGGTACTGGGAGGAAGCGCTATGACGACGACCAAACTTCTGCTACACTCTGACCACCACGGGAGGATCCGCTACGCGCTCTGATCTACTACAGCCAAGTCATCATGATCCAGGCTCTAAAATCTGGACATGAGAATCCAGAGTTGCTAGCAACCCCAGCGAGTACATACAATAAAGCCAGGTGGCGTGCATAACAGTTACATGTGTACAGGAAATGTGTATCGTGAATATAAGCACATAAGAACATGAAATAAGATAGTGAGTAAAGTAAGTACAGGAAATCAGTTATATAAGCTCACATTACCGATCAGTGAGATTAGTACGTCGAAGGAATAATCCAAACAAGAAAACCCTCATATATATACCTTATACCTCACGTCACTGTAATCTGAGTTTATATAATCTGTCTTTGCCTTCACAATATAATAATGAAATAGTATGGAAGCAATTAAGTAATCCTACAAGACAACACATATCTAAGTAGTGAGCAGTATAAACCAAGAGTCATGTATCAGGAACATGTTATTATTAAATTATTAAGACTCATCTGATTTGTATACGTCGGTATGTGTCCTATCCCACATGCCTCAGCATACAGATCCGAGAGTAAGTTATTGGAAACTGATGGGGATCGACGAACCATGCTTAGAATGGGTCCCGTACATGCCGGGACAACGGTCAAGGAGTATCCGGTACTAAGCCGGAACGTACCGCTAGGTACCGGGACTTATTGTACGCCAGAACAGGAATAGGATGTCACCGCTCCTACAGGAATAGGCCCAGGGGCTTATGGTACACCCGGCAGGCAAGGGAGTAGGGGTGCCAGTACACCCCACGGAAACAGCTGGTGGCCTCCAGGTCGAATCCAAGTACATAGCCGCGCGACACTATAAGACCATCATAAACATGGAGACTATATCGGTACTCATCAGTTTCCCCCATCCCGGTGTAAGTTGTCCAATTATTATAATTTATCCAGTGATAATGTCCACAAGGTATTCATAGTAATCTTATATTCATGATTATCATATTACGGGGATCAACAGGAGTATAGCATCAGGAGTAATGTCAAGAGCCTCCCTATTTCAGGGATTTAAGTATACAGGAGTTCAGGAGTACAAGAGTTCAGGAGTACCAAATATATGGTAATAATATAATAATCAAGTCCCCGTAAAAGTGATAGCCATGAATATGTCATATAAGACACAGGTATCATGTATGGTAGTGTCCGATCAGGAGTCATGATGTCAGGTCCAGGTATTTGTACCACGTGAAAGCATATCATATACCGGGTGTCAGGAGCAGGTGTCAAGTACGACATATCAAGTATCGGTATCTAATATCAAGTGATAAGTGTAGCAAGACAAGTACCGGGATCAGGTATCACATGTCAAATATAACATAACAAGTATCAGTATCAGGTGTCACATATCACATATAGCATGGCAAGTATTAGTGTCAAATATAGCAGGGCAAATATCGGTGTCAAACATAGCATGGCAAATATCGGTGTCAAATACCGTGTGCCGGTGTAAATACCAAGTGCCGGTGTCAAAAATCATATATCTAGTGTAACATGCCAGGTGTCGGTGTAATTATCATAATCAGTGTCATAAATCATATATCAAGCATAACATGTCCAGGGTCGGGTAAATACCGAGTGCAACATAATATATTAACTCGCATAGCATGATATCATATATTAAATTTACGGTAACAAGTGCTAAGCATGCTAACATATCCATATATCAATTCCATGCTTAAAATACAAGAGTATTTATTTTTAAGTGTATTAAAAGTACTCGCAAAATGATAAATTAGATGCATGTTAAAAATAACTGTACTCGCCAGAAACCGGGGTAAAATACCTGTTAAAAGTCCAGAAATCGGCGAACCGTTCGAGTAAACCTCTAGCCCACAAATATATATTAAAATATATAATTATAAATATTTATATAAATATTAGAGAGGAGAGAGAGAGAGAGAAAGTTGTAGAAAAAAAGAGAAAAATAAGGTGTTTTTAGAAATAAATTTGGGATTAAAAGGAGGGTATTGATGTAAATATGGGGAAGTAGTTTGAGGGAATGGTGGGGGGTATTTTAGGAAAGAGAGAAAGTTTGTTTTATTTAGGGAAGAAATGAAAAGGAAAGAAAGAAAAGAAGAAAGAAAGAAAGAAAGAAAGAAAAGAAGGTGGAGGGGGTGGGGGTGGCCGGCCGGCGGCGGCCTGGCGCCGCCGGAGGTGCTGGGCGCGCGCGCGAGGCCGGGTGGAGTAGGGAGGAGGAGTTGAGTTGTTTGGGTTGTTGTTGTTGTTTGGTGGAGGTAGATGGTGGTGGTGGTGGTTGTGGTGGTGGTGGTGATGTTTGTGGTGTTGGGGAGTTGGAGAAGGAGGAGATGATAATGGAGTGGTTAAAGTGGTGGAATTAGTGGTGGTGATGGGGAATTTTAGAGGAGATGAAGTTTTGTAAGGTGATGGGTGATGGGTTTTGGGTGAAATTGAAGAGGAGGAGGTGAAATTTGGGTTGGTGGAAGTGGAGGAGGGTGATGGGGGATGCGGCGGCGGCGGCTAGGGCGGCGCCGGAGGTGGCGGTGGTGATGGTGGAGACAGCGTGCGTGAGTTGGGTTGGTTTGGTTGAGGGTTAAAAATGAAGGGAGATAGTTGGACTGGAAAGGAAAAGAAGGGAGGAAGGAAGAGTTTAAAGGAGAAGAAAATTAGAAGAAAATGATGAATGGGGGGGTTGTTCACCTGCTCCCTCTGCTGCCGCTGTTGCCGCTGCTGCGTTCGGAGAGTGGCAGGGTATGGGGGTTGGAGTGAAGGAGAAGAAAAGAAAGGAAGAAAATGAAAGAAAATGAAAAGAAATTTGAAAAATTAAAAAGAGATGAAAAGAAATATTTATTTATAAATTTTTAACTATTTCTTCCCCATCCTTTTGGATAATAGAACCCAGGTACTTAAAATGACTGCTCATCGGTATTTCTTGTTCATCTAGTCTCACAATATTGTAATCTCAGATTCCCTGTTTACTGAATTTACACTCCATTTACTCTGTTTTTGTCCTATTTAATCTAAAACCTCGAGATTATAGAGTTTGCCTTCATAACTCTAATTTGGCATTTACCCCAGCTCTCGTCTCATCGATTAGGACAATATCATCAGCAAATAACATGCACCACGGTATCTCATTCTGAATAGCTCTACTAAGCTCATCCATTATTATGGCAAATAAGAATGGACTCAATACAGATCCTTGATGCAATCCAATTGTAATAGAAAAATCACTTATTATGTCTTTACAAGGTCTGACATTTGTCACTACTCCATTGTACATATCCTTGATTATGTTAATATATTTGATGGGGACTCTCTTTTTCATCAATGTCCACCATAATACCTCTCTTGGCATCTTATCATAAGCTTTTTCTAAATCAATAAAAACCATATGTAAATTTCTCTTCCTCTCTCGAAATTGCTTTATAAGTTGACGAAGCAAATGATAGCCTTTGTCGTCGATCGCCCAGGCATGAACCCAAATTGGTTCTCTGATATTGTAACATTATGCCTTAACCTGTGTTCGATTACCCTTTCTCAAAGCTTCATGGTGTGACACATGAGTTTTATTCCACGATAGTTTGAACAACTCTGAATATGACCCTTGTTCTTATAGAGAGGTAGTAAGGTACTCTTCCTCCACTCATTTGGCATCTTTTTAGTTAGTCAGATCTTGTTAAAGAGGTTTGTCAGCCATCTCATGCCCACCTCTCCTAAGCATCTCCATACCTCAATAGGAATTCCATCCGGCCTAAGCTTTTCTTGACTTCATCCTCTTCATGGCCTCTTTAACTTCAGATTCACTAATTCTGTGCATATAATTATGATTCATATCCTGGCACTGAATGATAAGGTCATCCAAGTCTTGAGTAGAATTACCATTGAACAATTTGTCAAAAATACTCTCTTCATCTTTCTTTGATTTCTTCATCTCGAACTAAAACCTTCTGATTCTCATCTTTGACACACCTCATAATACACAAGTCTTTAGTCTTTCTCTCCCTTATTCGAGCAATTCTATATATATCCTTTTCAATCTCTTTGGTGTCCAACTTCTCACACACTTCTCTATACACTTTAGCTCTTACATTCTGAACAGCTTTGTTAGCCTCCTTCTTGGCTAGCTTATACCTCTCAAAACTCACTTCATCACAATTTTTCTTCAAATCTCTATAAGAGTCTCGTTTGATCTTAATGGCAGCTTTTACCTCTTCATTTCACCATGATTTGTCCTTACATGGTGGAGCACCACTTCGTGACTCACCAAGTATAACTTTAGCTAATCTTTTAATGCAGTTAGCAATTTTGTTCCATGTTGTATTAGGATCATCTTTGGCTTTCCAATCTGCTTCATATACTACTCGATCTACAAAAACTTTTGGTTACCTTCTGTTAACCGCCACCACTTAATCTTAGGATCTAACTTACGTTTAATCTTTCTGAATCTTCTTCTAATCCAGACATCTAAAATTAAGAGTCTATGTTGGGTTACTACACTCTCACCCGGTACTACCTTACAATCCATACAACAACCTCTATCTACTTTTCTAATTAAAAAGAAATCTATTTGGCTCGCACTTAATCCACTTCTAAAAGTAATCAAGTGAGACTCTCTCTTCCTAAACCAAGTATTCGCTAAGATCAAATCATATGACAAAGCAAAATGTAGAATCGAGTTACCTGGTTCATTTCTTTCTCAAAAATCATATCCTTTATGTACACTATCAAACGCATAACGACTAGTTCCTACATGCCATTGAGGTCACCGCCTATGAAAAACTTTTCTCTACTGGGTATGCCTTATACAATCTCATCTAAATCCTCCCAAAATTGACGCTTACTTGACTCATCAAGTCCTACATGTGGTGAATGGACACTAATAACATTAAAAATCTCCCTATCTAAAATAAGTTTAATTAGTAAAATCCTATCACCCTTTCTCCTAACCTCCACTACATCCTCAAGTAATTGTTTATCTATGATCACATCCACCCCATTACGATTTCTATTTCTACCAGTATACTAAAGTTTATAACATCAAAGCTCTATAATTCTAGTTCTTTCACCTACCCACTTAGTTTCCTGCGCACACAAAATACTAACATTCCGTCTAACCATAACATCAACTAACTCTGCTAATCTACCTGTAAGAGAACCTATGTTTCATGATGCTAACCTAATCCTATATTCATGAGTTACTTTTTTTACCCTCACCCGCTCATAAAAGTGTGAGAATGCTTGCTCATTTGACACCATCCGGGCGCCGATGTGGCGCGTCGTTTGTGGACAATGACCCTAGCAACCCTTGCCTACTTTTCACTACACCCGGGCTCCGATATAGCGCGTCGCTCAGTAGGGGACGCCCCAACGAAATTTAGTTCTTGGTTCATGTTCATAGTATGTGACAATGTTTTACGTTGGCTGTCACAGGTTTACCATAACCCTCCTCCTTTATCCTGGCTTGGGACAGGCAGTGAACGGGGCACTGGCGGAGTTCTAAATTTAGACAGAAGACCGATGAAGCTAATTTGTAATGGACTTTTGTTAGCCCTACCTAGCAACCACCGAGCATTAGACTTCTGAAAGTAGTTGCTCTCTCATGGAATCAGCATATGAATATATATACAAGGCCTATAAAGAAGGTGAAGCTTCAGCTGTTTTGTTTATATTCATATGTTTCGAAGAAACTACAACCAACATGATGCAGTGCATTTCAAATTCCAATATGAAACTGCTTAATATGCCCAACTAACAAGAACCCCATGTGTAGGCTTGGATCCCAGCCAGCTAGAGAGGGCCACACACTAGGATTATGAAATGCCTTGCTCTTTGAGATGCTCCCTAACAAGAAGAAATGGAGCAATGTAAGCATTGGAAGGTTGGTATTCTTTTCTAAGGCCAGAGAATCTAGCATTGCAAGATATATGGCACACGATTGATGGACATGTCCTCTCCTAGCCACCTCTTTTGGGCACTCACTCGGCTTATGTGTCCTGTTGTTAATTCATCTATGTTTATGCGTAAGATGCGTAATTGGCGTGTCTACGCTAGAGACGAGGATGAATAGTGTGGATTCATTTTCATCTCCCGTTCCGTATAGATTTCAATTGTGATGGATTGATTAGAAGTTAAAGTGTTCTTATACTATTCTATTAGCAAATTACAATGAATCTGTAGTTATGCATAGGATAAAGCCTATGAATGTGTACTTATGTATAGAATTAAGCTGATGCTGCAAATAAATAGGAGAAATCCTATTTAATCTATTTTAATTAAGCTGTACTTAATATTTTATATTCTTATGTTCAGGCAATATACTGTGCATTTTGTTATTTGTGATTAATCTAATGTCGAAGGACCTTTCTTCTTACTTGTGTGGAGACAGGCAGCATATACAGTACCCATACCTACTTACAGTCAAGTGTTTTAAATGACATTATTCAAATTTTCATCCAGTGGGAAATTCTTCTAAAATTTTGTATGTTCATTATTCTCTACGGGTGGAAATTTTAAATTCACTCCTTTTGATTAAAGAATGTGGATGATTTCCATCCCCTCACTAAAGAGGGGGGGAAAATTCTTTTAAGTACGCCGGTTGCATGTCTCGAACTTGTGACTACATGTATGTCAAAAGGTGCTCTACCAAATACCAATTCTTCGAGTTCCTTCATGCATCTTCAATTGACTCTGTTGGTCTGCTAATGGTTACTTGCAGGAGTCACTGGAGATTGGGATATATACTTATCTATTCGCAATTTCAGGTGGAGGAGATCAACTATCTGTTCCTTGTATGTGTGATCGTGAACTCGTTACTTCCTAGGCATTTGCAATGTTTGCGATGACGGTGCACACTGCATGACAAAAGATCATAAATGAAAGAATAAATCATCTATATAATGATACTTAGGATGATATTTGTAGTAATCTATTCTCTTCGGTGACTGATAAGGGAATCTGGACTGGAGGTAGAATGGTAGCTTGTGAGATTAAGGTCACAGGTACAATAAAAATTTTCCAATATATTCAAAGAATTTCACTTCTACAGGTAGAAAGGGCAGTAATTATCCACCTTATTCATTCAAAAAGACTACTACGTCAGCAGAGAAGGATGAAGGTGTCAAATTTATAAGAAAGGAGTGATTGGTTTGGACCGATCTCGACTAATTGCGATGAGCAACAATCCTGTCAGGAACCAAGAAGGAGAGGACTAGCTGTGAACGAACACGAAGCTAGTGACTTCCTACATGGACATAGTTGTGGAGCAGGTAAGAGGACTTGTCCCCCAAGTCATTCCCTTCCTTTTTGTTTCGTTTCTCTGCTTTCTTTGGATTCTCTTCATCTGATATTTGTAGATTGATTTCAAATCTTCTTTCTCATCAGCATCTATATTTGACCACAATTGTGTATCTCAAAATGCATTAGATTCTTATTGCAAGTGCCCCATTTATTACTTGTAGCGTAGACTGAAATTGGATTTTGTGCTATTTTTTTAGAGAGCAGTGAAATTTCTCCCTTACTTAGGATTCTTCATTCTCAGTCTGATTCCAGCATCACAGTTTTCTGATTGATGGTGATTTATATTGCAGATCTGCAATGTGACTTAATTCTCTTTATGAAGCTTATGCTTACACTTCTTGTTTATCTTTCTAAGTTGTTAATGAGGTTAACAGTAACAAAACTGATTAAACTTGGATATCATGTAGAGAGAGAGAGAGAGAGAGAGAGAGAGAGAGAGAGAGAGCAAAGGACATGCAAGGGCCATTTTGGGGGTGGCAGGAGAGAGTGGGGGGTGGCATAGTAGCATTGGCATCCAGAGGGGACACGAAGGCACCAAACAAAAGAAAATAAGAAAACTAAAAAAGACTGACAATTCCTTTAGCACCCAATCATCACCCTTTCACTGACAAATGGACCCATATGCAATAGGACCAGAATTCTGTCAATGGGTGATCAAAACCAAGCTTATGACTATTACTGATAACCCAAAAGGTTCCAGCTGAGCTCTGGAGTTGAGTCAGGGGCTAGAATTTCCTCCCATTTGGGTTTTTTTTTTTTT
>JAVJIF010013587.1:0-121125 GCA_038442645.1 Agave tequilana | reverse complement strand
TTTTGACCCATTATAAGAAATCCTAATTATGATTCTCCTATTCCTTAAAATTAACTTAATTTCTGACAAAAAATATTCAAAATATTGTTTCTCTTTTCAAAAAGTTTTTAAAAGTAAAGAAAATGTTAGATATTTTTTCTTTTTTAATTAAAAGAAAAACCTATGTTATTTTAGAACCCTCCCCCACACTTGTATCATGCATTGTCCTCAATGTATGAATGTATGTATATATGCATGAAAAAGCAGAAAGGGAAGGAACAATGTAGCTCTAGGTGGTGATTCTAGTGGTGTTCAGATTGGGCAAAGCGTTGCTATCCAATCAAGATAATGTGGTGGTTCACGGAACTCACCTTTTATGACCTCTTTTCTATTTATAGTGTTACCACCCCTAGATTGAATATGAACATGCACGATCCTATCATGAAAATTATCCCCTTTATATGACCAATCTTGGAATATCATCTCGGAGTCATTTTGATTTATACCTTGGTCAACAAAAGAATGTAACTTGGCGGAATGGTTGATTTGGTCTCAAAAGAGATAGGTCCAGGAACCAATATTGACTCGAGAAAATCAAGTTTAAGTTCAATAGTCAGTTTGGTTCAAGAATGGAGTCCAAATCAAAGAATTGAAATTCATATTCTTTTCCATTAATGGGATGTGACTATCAAAAATTGGTGGTTCAAATTCAAGCTTTATGGTACAGGAATCAATATTGGCTCGGGAATTGGGTCCAAAACGGCTAAGGATATTAGAGTCAACTAGATTCAAAAATTGAAATTGAATCACAAAGTTGTAGATCGAGTTCACATTCACAATCAAGTTCAAATTCCTTGAAATGAAAACTTGCCAATTTGTCTAAGGTTGGGATTGGTCAAATTCAATATGGTATGATGAAATTGAATCTTAGTTAAAATCTCCGAGACACCATGATTATTGGTTCCTATCAAGATGGCTAGGGCAATCAGGAATGATCAAAAATGTATTAGGTAGATTTTTATTCCTATCTTTCACTATGTTGATTAAACGACTCAATTGTGTTTCTACCCTATTGATGGACTGGGTAAAAATCATTTCCAGACTGAATCAAGTTTTCCATGCTCATTTCTAAGTCAGTAGGTTCTTCTTGTTGGGGGGACTTGAAAAATGGAGTAAGGACCTTGGATTTAAGAATTTTGTGGGATACATGAGTCTGTTGGATTTTTAGATTACAAGTACTCAAGTATAGCTTTCTTACTCTTTTCTATATCAGATTCTTCTTCTATAGGTTGATCAGAAAAAGGAGGATATGAAAAAGATTATTGGAAATGTGGTTGATAATATGACTCAGGCGAATTGTATCCCCACTGACTCTGTGAAGAGTAGAGATGATTATTCCAGTCTTATTCATAATATTGGGAATGACGCATATGTTGATTCTGACCAGCATACTTGGTTGGTTAAAGTTATGATATGCAGATTGGTAGTATTCGATTGAAAGAGGTCGGGGTGTAATACGAATTACTATTAAAATTGAAAAATTATTGTTATAATCCATTTTACACAAAACAAACAAACAAACCAAAAAACAAATAAAAAGAAAGAAAAATCTATCTAAGTTAGGGTAAACCTTAGACCTAGATGACTCCTAACTGGTTAGACTGTCCAAGGAGGGTATATTACAGAATCTGATCAAAAATTAATCGGCAAGGTAGGGGTAAGACCAGTGGGACGTATCCGTGCCTAAGTAATGACCTAATTATGCCAAACTACTGTTCTTTGAGGTTTCGCCTTTTAATCCCCAATTTTTGACACCGATTTGACAAGAGTCAAATTCTAATCAACTTTTCCCTTTGGTGAGTTTGCTATTGAGTCCTAAATGTTCCTAGGGCCAACATCTACCCAGTTTTAAGTTAGGCTTGGATTAGTGAGTGAGGAGATTGTTTGTGGGCTAAGAAAGGGTAATGAGTTTCCCATCTTCTCTTATTTATAGGACAAGCCCTTAATTCAATTTAGTACAGTATACAAGTATATAATATAAGCAACACTTAAGCAATATGAATCACACAAAATATGTTTCCTAATTTATATGCAACGCACACATACCTTGGCTCCAGCACTCTTCAACAGTAAAGTAAAAATTAAACGAATTAGACAGATGTCTTAATGCAAAGTCTAAACCATTTTAGCATTTAACAATCATCAATTTGCTGTTAAGTTTAAAACAGTATGCAAAATAGGTTAAATAGGAAAACTAAAAGTTGAAGCAGTTAAATCTTTGAATTTCAAGTAGCCTGCAATAAACTACAGCTAGTAGTTCACCACAAATGCTACGAAAAAGCGGTTTTGCCGCGTTGCGCGACACAGTTATGGGCTCTAATGCTCTACCTTCTTAGACAGAGACACAGATAGCAATATGTCCACTGCAGCTCCTTGTTTCCAAATATTAGGCCCTGCATACAAAAAACAGAGAAGAAAAAGTTAAACTGTTTAAAGTAAATAAAAAGAAAAAACTTACTATCCTCCCCGGCAACGACACCAAAAATTTGATTGAGTTCAACCTGCACAGAAAAATACAGAGTTTAGAAACATGTAAGGTTCTCAATGCTACCATTGTAGCAAGTGGCTATGCGGGTCATGATCCACAAGGAGTGACTACAATGGAAGCATTTGAGTAAATTCTTTTTAAGTTACTTAAACTGGTTAAAAGTATTCCTTGTTTTTAGGGAAAAAAGGAAAATGAAAGCTATGTTAAGATAGGAAAAAAGTGGAAGATCGCAGATGTATGTGTTGCTGTTTTCAAAAGAAAGAAAAAAAAACTAAGTTAAAAGAATGAATCAAAATGATAAAGAAAGATTGGATTTGAAATGTGATTCTAAACTAATGAATTTAAAGAAAGAAAAACTAAAATTCACTTACCTTCATGGCGGTTGCTTTACCTTGATCTGTTGCAATGATTTCCTTGGCTTGAAGGCGATCAAAGCATGAAATATGTGATCTTCCCCATTCTCAATCTAAGCTATTAAATAAAAGTGCAAGCAGAAATAAAATAGAAATGGTTATCCATCACCATAATGAAATTACACCTAGAAGGAGGGTGAATAGGTGTAGCTAATCAATTAAAAAATTCATACAATTTAAAATGAGATGATGCAACCGATCACTCAAAATAAGACTTGAAGTCGAATTCCCGTGAAGGGCTCTGAACTTCTCCTCGTGATTCCTCTAGATAAGAATTGAGGTGCTTAATTGCTATCTTATTATGATGAGTATAGATCGACAATAATTAATGAATAAAAAGCAAATAACTAGAGACAAGAAAGCAATCGCTAACAAGAAGATTTATTTCGAGGTTCGAGCCACTGCTCTATGTCCTCGACTTCATCACCGTGAAGCATTTCCCAATCCACTATAGGATCTTCTACAAGGGACCTTACACCAAGGAATTATAGCCACTTGAAGTACACAACTCTCCAATACATCCCTAGACCAGAGGTAGTACAAAGACAATAGAGCAATCTCTGGGTGATAAAAAGACCACAACTTTCTTTTGAAACTCTTACAAAACTCTATAGAATAAAATATAAATTTTAAGCTCAAGAATTCATAAGTGAGAGTAAAATCAGAAGAGAGATTTTTGAGAACCAAAAATTTAAAGTAGATTTTTGAAAATAAAACACAAACCTGAAACTTGAAAGCTCTTTCTCTTGAAATCCAGAACTTGATTTTTCAAATAGAATTGTTGTTGTGATTAACTCAACCCTATAACCCCTTTATATAGGTTTAGGAAGAGTAAACATAGTATAGTTTTACCAGGATAAAAGAGGAAGAAATTGACCTTAATATTCAACTTTTCACGTTTGAAATAAAACGTGTTTTAAAAAGCTGATTAAAAAAACAGTCGTTACTGCCAATCTGACAGACTGGCGGTCAACCGGCCCAGACCGACGGCAGATTTAAAAAATCCGACCGTTAGCCCTTGGTTGACCGGTCGATCGACCGTAACAAACAGAGGCTAAAACTGGTTACAGTCGGTCGACCGATTGGTCGACCATAACCGGGGACCGCTCGACCGCCCGGTCGACCGGGAACGTGCACAACGCGCACACTTTCAATTACCAGAACTCCGGTCGACCGTGCGGCGACCGTTCTGGCCTGTAATAGGCACGGTCGACCGTCGGACGACCGACCTAGGCCAAAACAGATTTTAAACTCTTTCTGAAGATATATAAAATTTTTAAATATTTTGTTTGGATTTTTAAAGATAGGAAACCTGCTTATCCATGAGATACACTTTCTAAACATTCATAGAAATATTTAGAAAAATATAGAACAAGTATCAAAGAACAAACAGGTTAAAAATCATTCTTTTGAAAAACGTGCATTTTCGTATGTATATTTTTGAGCTTCAAATGTATATTCTACCCTTTAACAAACTAAACTAAATACAAACTGAAGTCTTCTTGTAGAGCTCCTTCTCCAAGTCGACTCGATCCAAACATGATCCATAGAGCTTGACTACAACCGAGTACTAGATGCGATCTTTACGCGCGAGCTCTTGAATCTACATATATTAGCTCCAAAACTCCTTTGTTGAAGCTAGACACCTACTAATATCTTGATTAATAACTGAAACTAAATAAACACAAGGTCATTAGTAAACTATAACTACATGAGTTAATTATCATCAAAACTAGAGTGATGGGCCTTTGGGTCAACACATAAGCCATCAATGGTACTTGCAATGGAAAGGCAGTTTCGAGGTCATAGGATTCATTTGGATTTACAAGCACCTCAGATAAGAGTGACAAAAACAAAAGATAAAGCATAAAATGTAACTTTTGATTAAATCAGATAACGATGAAAGAAAAGAGGAAACCTACACTAATTGTCACTGTCAGTACAACATTCTTTCTCATTTTCCCATGAAACCTTTCTCTGATCTCAGTTACATAAAGAAAGTTGAAAATTACATTAAAAGAAAAAATAAAAAAACTAAATTAAAAACTAGAAACAAAAACTAACCTGAACTCTCTGCTGAGTGGTGCCACTTTACCTTCAGAAATGCAGAAGGCGATCAAAGCATGAAATGCCTAATCTTCCCCATTCCCAATCTAAGCTATTAAATAATGGTGCAAGCAAAAAATAAAATAGAAATGATTATCCATCACCATAAGCCATCAATTGTACTTGTAATGGCAAGGCAGTTTCGAGGCTATAGAAATTTATTTAGATTTACAAGCACCTTCGAGGAAAGTAACAAAAAACAAAAGATAAATTATAAAATCTAACTTTCGATTAATCAAATAATGATGAAAGAAAAGAAAAAACTTACACTGATGTCACTCTCAGTACAACATGCTCGCTCATTCTCCCATGAAACCTTTCTCTGGTCTCAATTACATAAAGATAGTTGAAAATTACATTAAAAGAAAAATATAAAACCTAAGTTAAAAACTAGAAACAAAAACTATACTAAACTCTCTATTGTGTGGTTCCCCTTACCTGTAGAAATGCAGGTATCCAAAACTGGATAAGAGAGAGCGTATGAAGATTGGGATAAAATCTCTTGCCCAGTAAAAAAGATCTTCTGATAAGGTTGGAGATAAGGTTGGAGATAGATTTTATTTTATTCCTTTATCTTTAGTTAGGTTGTGTCTTATCTATCTGAATTTTCTGAAATACATCCTAATCCTTTACATATCTCTTTGTATATTGATAGGATTACTTTTGGACTTCTGAATTTGCCTCTATCTCCTTGATTTTTCAAGCTAATCAAATTGATTCTTCTAAATATGATTTTAACTGTATTTATTTGTCTTTATCTTTAGTTAATCAAATAGATCCAATTAAATCAAAATTTAACTGTCTTTTATTTGGTCTTATCTTTTCTCTCTTCATCAAGACAAACATGTAAAATAAGATATTAAGACAAGAAATTAACAGGATTTATTACAAGATAGATGCAGAAATGTAATAGTAGATATGCAATAAACGTGTACAATCACTTGCCACTATTAAAATCATATTTTGTAAATGGTAAATATCTTGAGGCTAATGCAAAATCATTCATACTTTAAAACTAACCTAAATGATGATTATCTATCTAGTGTTTCTAACTTTGAATCGGCTTTTGTAGTATGGAACACTTTAACTTCTCTTGATGAACAAATGCAAAATGACAAGGAGAGAGACTGCGATCAAGGAAGTGACACTTCTAACATGTGTTACATGGTCCAAGGGATGACCCCCTTAAGGTAAATTTAGAATCGGACCTTGATAATGATGATGAGATATCATATGATGAGCTTATATTGCTTTGTCAAAAACTTCTTGAAAAATATGATTTGTTAAAGATTGAAAATAAAAGATTAAAAAATGAAAATGATTTGTTTTAAAAAGAAATGATTCTCTTCGAAATAAATTTAAAATTATTTCAAAAGGCAATGAATCTTTGAAAAATCAAATTGCTTTGATTTCTAAAGAAAAGGAGATTATTTTAAACGAAAATGAGTCTTGAAAAAGAAAATTATGTTGGTTAAAAAAAAGACTTCTATTTCTCTTTCAAAAGAAATTAATTTTGATTCCCATACTTGTCATGTTTCTCATGGTAATATTGCTTTATCCTTTATTGACAAAAATAAGATTCATGTTTTGAAAAATAGAATTGATTTTGAGCTCAAATTTGAGAAATTTTGCTTTTAATCATTTTAGATTGGAAACCTTATTTCAAAAGAAATATGCTCCTCATATTCATGCACACCATGCTCACACTCATATGTATGCTAGAGTGTACACATGTACACATTATAGCCACAAGTCATCCTGCAAAATTTTAGTATGACAGACTAAATATTTCAAATTTTGTAAACAATAATGTTTGGGCTTCAAATGCTACTGACTCTTGTGGACCTAAGAAGATATGGGTACCAAATTCTACACCACTTATTTTTAATGTAGGTGTGGGCTCTTATAAGACGTGAGAGGATTGGTGTCTTGGTGGTAGATGCAATTGGAGCTTGATGAACAAATCAATGGATGCATTACTATCAAGTTGTTTAGGTGGGAGGATCACCTCATTTTGGAGAAATGGAGATTAGTTCCATCTGTTTGGTAACTATATTTATCCTCCATAGTATGTTTACACATGTTTTAATTGGATGATTTCTTAGCATATCATAGTTTGTATATTTTGAATATATGTTAATATGCAAATCTTGTTAAAACTTGTGAGTTACACTTTTTTCTTGCTACACATGTACTATTTTATTTGTGTACTCAATTTATTTTTGATTGTTCGTGCATGTTCTAGTTTTGATGATTCTTGCATGTTACATGATATATCATGCTTATGCAAAAAAATCTCATATGAGTTTTAATGAGTAATTTTGAGTTTTATTATTTATCTTCATGAATATATTTCTTACATGACTCATATGCACTCACCTTTTTGTTTACTCATAATTTCATATTCATGAGCACATGTTTATGCAATGTAGATTTTGAGTGACAATCTTGGGTAATATGCATGGCTCGTGAGATATATGATTTGGTTTATGAATGAAGGGTCTTAAACTAGTTTTCAATGCTATTTAAATTAGTTCTTTTATTCTTCACTTGGTAGCATTTTCAATCTATACTAAACTACTTTCAAATTATTTTTTTTAAAAAATTCTGCCCTAAGTGGGTGAATAGTTGGGTGATCATGCCTTGTATATACGTAAATGACTATTGTTTTGACATATGCGTGTAGGTTGGTGATTCAATGAGTTATACACATAATTCTTATGATATTTTATTTTTGTATACTCTTCATGTTTATCTGTATATGTATGCATTAAATTTCAAGTGGTATTTCTATTGACATCGTACAATATATGATTGATTGTCCAATATTTAACAATTTTCATATATATTTTTAATAGCAAAATTAGTTTCATGCTAAGTTTGGTTTTACTTCAAACTCATTTCTTTTATTTTTAACAAGCGTATGCATTAGTTTTGTGATTATTTAAAAAAAAATCTTTGACTTAAAATGGTATCTATGTTCATGTTTAATTACAAGTTGCATTTCAAAATTAGTTTCAATTTTACAATAAGCCAACTTTATATTATTTATTCTTTCAATTGATTTAGAAAATCAAAAGTTTAGAGTTTTCAAAATTTATTTTTGATATGTATTGCTTATATGCAAGGAGAATTAACTTAACGTCTCCTCTATATATAAATTTATGATGAGTGTATTGTATAAAAAGAGCTTGACCTCTCTTCTCTATATCATACAAGTGTGTAGGGGAGCTTTATATCTCCGTTTATATATTGTATATTATGCTTATGTTGGTCAGGGTTTAGTCATCCCTTCTCCATGTAATTCATGTATGCAGGGGGAGTTAACTTAATGTTTCTCCTCTTCATAGATTTATATCACATATACATTTACCATATTTTCTTTACCCCTTTGTCGATGAGTTGACAAAAAGGGAGAGAGAAATTTAGAGTTTATATATGCATGTTATGTTTGTATTTATTCATATATGTCTATGTTTAATGTTTAATTTTGAGTTTTATTAAATATCTACATGTTTATGCTTTGCATGAGTTAAGTAGGGGCTTTTACAAAACTTATTTTTAATCCATGTATATATCACCCATGAGTTTTGTAATCATCAAAAAGGGAGAGATTGTTGGCCCAAAGGCCATCACTCTAGTTTTGATGATGAATAACTCATGTAGTTATAATACTAATGATCTTGTAGTATTTAAGTTTCAAATATTCAATTAAGATCTTAGTTGGTGTTTAGTTCAACAAAATATTAAAGTCAAGCTTTGAAGATAGCATATGTTGTTTGAAGAGCTCAAGCTTAATGATTGCATCAAGTACTCAAGGAGGAGTCTAACTCTACACGGATCGAGTTTGGATTAAGTAAACATTGCGAATAAGATTTATTCAAGAAGAATACTGAAGTCAAAAGTTTGTAAGTTTAGAATTTATGTAAAGAATAGATTAGTTTTGATTGCTCAAGCTTATACACGCAAACAAAAGTTTAGTTTTAGTTTAACCGGTTTACATCTTATGTTTTGGTTTATAAATGTATTTCATCAAAAATATGTTCTTATTAATTTGTTTGTGCATCCATACACTATTAAGCTTCAAATATGTTTGAATAACTTATTTTTGTATTTATGGAGTTTTGGAAAAAATAGTTTCCATTTCAAAGTTTAGTTTTTAAAAAATACAGTTTTGGTTTCAAGATTGAATTCTGTATCTTAAAAACAAGTTCACATGTTTGTAATATGTATTGATTTTTATCACACATGTTTATACCTCATTGTATTTATACGAACTTATTTTTGTGAAATTTATGGAGATTTATTGGTATTTAAATTGGATATAAAAAGATGTTTAAAATAATTCAAAACATAGTTTTTGGCTATTGCCGGTCGATCGCATGGCGATCGACATGCGCAGACCAAGAGGGTGAGAGCTCGGTCGATCGACCTGTCGACCATAATAGTGATCGGCTGACCGACCGGTCGACCTACTAAGTCTGTAGAGCTCTTAGATTTTCTTGATCAACCGGTCGGCCGACCCGTTCTGCTGGTTTGCTCGACACCCTTTTAGTATTTTAGTTATAACTTTAATTCTGATATTCAATCAATATGATTTAAATTGAATTATAAATATAACTTTAATGGATACATTCTTATTCAATGATCATTTTCTAATTCAAAAGTTAAAGATGTCAAACATTGGTTTGAAGTTAGTTTATGTTCTGAAAATAGTTTACAGTTCTGGTTTGATATTTTTTAATATTTTGATCATAACTTTTCATTTTTGATATCAGATCAATTTGATTTAAGTTGCGTTAGAAAGAAGATTTAAAGTTCTGCAATTATTCCTATATGACTATTTCCAAATTCGAATATTTTAGATCTCAAAACTGTACTCAAAGTTGACCTTTTGCATAGAGCGGTCTCTAGATGGTCAACCGATCGGTCGATCGCCAGGCTCCAACAGTCAGAAATTTGACCGTTGGTCGGTCGACGGGCTGTATACTGACAGGCCATTTCTTGCAGTTGTGGACCCTCAAGGCTAGTTTTCTAATGCCTATATATATAGTATATTTGGTTGAGTTTTGAGAAATTTTCAAGAGCCTACTCTTCCATCTTAACAGAGTTTTCTCAACAAGTTTTAGAGTTTCATTTACATATTAAAAGAGAGTTCAAAAGTGCTTCTCTTGAGTTTTCAAAAAGATGTTTCTTGAGGTTTTCACTTTCAAATCTATCTAGCTTTCTCACATAAACTTGAGCCTTTCATTGCTAAATATATCCTATAGGATCCTTATATGTGAGAAGTGTTTGCTTGTGATCAAGAAGTGATCGCCAAGTGTTCTATCTTTGTATTTGAAGAAGTTGGAGGTTGTGGCCTTGACGAGCTTGCAGGTTCACGTGTGTTATTTTTGCGGGAACAAGTAAGAAACTTACGGGCCCGAGAGTACTTGTAGGTGTTGCGAAACTAAATGATCTTGCGGGATCGAGTTATAGTGAAAATCCTTCATTACAATGAAGACATGAACGTAGAGCACGTGGCTAGAACCTGGAAACAATTCTCTCGTATTGTGATTGCTTATCTCTCTCTTTACTTACTTGTGTGTGTATATCTTGCATGCTTATATTGTTCATATCTCTATATGCTTGATATTATTTGTGTTTAATTAATATACATGCTTGGGATTGCCTAATTGTTTAATATTGTTTACTTTCTTTATTCAATATAGAATTGTTAGTTTAATTTTTGATTTCGCATTTGCTTAGCACATTACATATTCACCCTCTATAGGTGATTACACTTAAAAATACTTACTTACCACCTTGAAGCTTGTTTTACCTTTAATTCGTATCAATGACTTACCTTAGCTTGAAGGCAATCATAGCATGGCATATAGGATCTTCCCTATTCCAATCGGTCTATCAAACGAAAGTGCAATATAACCTAAAAATAGAAAAAAATACTAACTATTAGAAACAGATGTCCATAACCATAAGCCATCAGTGGCACTTGCAAGGGCAAGGGATAATCGAGGCTATTGGATTCATTTAGATTACAATCAAGCAAGAAGATAAATAAGAAAAAGAATAAAAATAAACTTGATTTAGATTGAAAAATGATGAAAGAAAGAAAAGCACACATTAGTTGAAAGTACACCTAGAGGGGGGTGAATAGGTGTACGACTAATCTATGAACAAAAAATGTGAAAATTAAAACTTAATGCAACACACTTAGTGTAACCAACGAGTGTAGCCGAATTCCCGGTAAAGGGCCCTGGACTAACTCCTCTTGATTCCTCTGAATAAAAGTTGAGGTGCTATATGAAGCTCTCGTGGTTAAACACAAGTGAGGCACACACAAACAACACAAACATGTATATGATATGACAATATGAATCAATGCACAAAGTAAGAGAGAGTGTTAGAGAAAGTGGATCAATCGCAAACACACGGATATGTTTTGAGATTCGAGCACACAGCTCTACGTCCCCGCCTTCACACAGAAGGATTTTAACTAACTTGTCCACATAGGACTTCCCAGACAGGGAATATCCACTGAGGATTTTGGGCAATACAATAACCGAGAGTACACCACTCCTCTCTCAAAAAATAACACAACCTTTACACTTAGAGGCTAGGCACAAAGCCACCACAATATCAACCTCAAAATAGAGGGATAGGCACTTAGCCAACAACCACAATCTCCTCTACACTTAGAGGGATTCCAAACCAATCTCCACCTCTCACTAGAGGGAGCCAATTACCACTTCCACTATCACCTCACACTTGAGGGATAACAAATCAATCACCTCTCACTAGAGGGATATCACAAAGATGGAAGGTTTACAACTTGGTGGTCTATCTCAACCACAAACCAATTCTTTCTCACTAAACAAAGATCCTAATAGATAGGATAAAAGATAAGCTCAAGTGTGAGAAAATCAAGGCGTTTGAAAATCAAATAACAAAGAAAAATACTTGAAAAATCAATTAGAATTTGATAGAAATGAAGAACAAAACAAATATCCCAAATCTCTATTTTCTTTGATTTTCTAACCCTGAAAACAAATAAAGATGAATCTTTAAGCCTTAAAAACTCTTTTGAAAACTTGTATTAAAATACTTGTAAGAGAATTTTACTCTTGAAATTCTTGCTAAAAATCAACTCAAATGAGGGTATTTATAACCCCATTTAGAATCTGACCGTTGGCAACAGAAAAGGGCCAGATTGCCCTTCCGGTCGACCGGCCGGTAGACCGGCCAACGGTCAAAAAATCGACCGTTAAGCCCAGCGGTCGACCGCCCGGTCGACCGTGCCAGATCCAGAGAGCAATTGCTCTCTGGCCAATGGACCGCCGGTCGACTGGGTCAAAGCTCACGGTCGACCGCCCGGTCGACCGCCCCCACTCGAGAGTGGGATGACTTCAGTCGGTCGACCGCACGGTCGACCGGCCAAGCCAACTTGGCCTTTGTGCATGTCTCGTGCACATCGGTCGACCGGTCCGGTCGGCCGACTACTGGTCCGGTCGACCGCCAGAGCCTGGCAGCTGATTTTTCAGAACTTAAAATCTTGTCTTTTTATTGTCAAATAAATCCCATAAAATCTTTAAAATTCTACAAAAATAGGTTCTTGTTATATCTTGAAATACAAACATGTTTGAGTAAAAATCAAACCATGTTACAAACATTTTGAACCATTTTTGTGACTTGAAAATTTTGCCTTAAACCAAAAACGGTATTTTCTAGAAACCAAACTTCTAAAGGAAAATACGGTTTTTCTATAAACTTGTATAAATACAAAAACATGATATTTAAACAACTTTGAAGCATATAGTATATGGATAGAATCCAATATACATGAAAGAGATATATATCAATATTTTTGACATTAAATCCAAAAATAAGTTTTGTTTAAATACAAAACCCAAATACATGAATAGGTTATCAAAATAAGTTTTTCTAAGAATATGAAGCATAAATGTATATAGATCAAATCTAATACACATTAAACCATGTAAACTTGTTTTGATTCAATTCTATTCATGAAAACAAAGATCGGTTAAACCGAAAACCAAAACCAATAAACATGAAACTTGTGTGTTGTGAACTTGAGCATATCACACTATCTAATCTTTACAATGGATCTAAACTATCTATTCTAAAACAAACCGAGGTCTTCTTGTAGAACGCCGTCTCCAAGTCGACTCGATCCAAACGTGATTCCCCGAGCTTGACTCCAACGGAGTGCTAGATATGAACTTGGCGCTCGAGCTCTTGAATCACCATGTGAAAGCTCCAAACACCTTTGTTGAAACTAATCACCTACTAATATCTTGGTTAAATATCTGAAACTAAATATCACAAGATTATTAGTAAACTATAACTACATGAGTTAATCATCATCAAAACTAAAGTGGAAGGCCTCTGGGCCAACAATCTCCCCCTTTTTGATGATGACAAAACTCATAAAGTTATATATGCATGGATTAAAGTTAAGTTACAAGGAAGCTCCCCCTTAACTCATGCATAGCAATAAACAATAAGATATGCAATGAATGTTAAACATGAATATGCATAAACATGCATAAAACAATGAAATAAACATGCTCTTGATACCAAATTTTTAAACATGCTCATGATACCAAATTTTTAAAATAAATTCCTTTTCCCTTCTTAAAATAAACATGTTCTTAAATACCAATTGAAAATATAAACTTAAAATATTACTCTTGATACCAATAAAAATTTCAATTGAAAGCTTATCAGTAAAATCAATAAAAGCTCTTGATACCAATCAATAAAAGCTCTTGATACCAATTGAAAGATAATCAATAAAAGCTCTTGATACCAATAATAAATATTTTAATAAAAGTTCTTGATACCAATAAAATAAAACAACAAATATGTTCTTGATACAAATATCCAAGTCGACTCGATCTAAACGTGATTCCCTGAGCTTGACTCCAACATTGTGCTAGATATTAACTTGACGCTCGAGCTCTTGAATCACCATGTGAAAGCTCCAAAACACCTTTGTTGAAGCTAATCACCACTAATATCTTGGTTAAATATCTGAAACTAAATATTACAAGATTATTAGTAAACTATAACTACGTGAGTTAGTCATCATCAAAACTAGAGTGAAAGGCCTCTGGGCCAATAATCTCCCACTTTTTGATGATGACAAAACTCATGGAGTTATATATGCTTAGATTAAAGTTAAGCTACAAGGAAGCTCCCCTTTAACTCAGGCACAACAATAAACAATAAGAAATGCAATGAATGTTAAATATGAATATGCATAAACATGCATAAAATAATGAAATAAACATGCTCTTGATACCAAATTTTTAAACATACTCTTGATACCAAAATTTTAAAATAAATTCCTTTTTCCTTTTTAAAATAAACATGTTCTAAATACCAATTGAAAATATAAACTTAAAATATTACTCTTGATACCAATAAAAATTTCAATTGAAAGCTTATCAATAAAAGCAATAAAAGCTCTTGATACCAATCAATAAAAGCTCTTGATACCAATTGAAAGATAATCAATAAAAGCTCTTGATACCAATAATAAAAATTTTAATAAAAGTTCTTGATACCAATAAAACAAAACAACAAAATATGTTCTTGATACTAATATCCATGCTCTTGATACCAATATCAACAAAACATCAACAAACTCTCTTGATACCAATATGAAACAAACTTTGATATAAACTTATAAATAAACATGCATATATACTCAAATACTTCTCCCCCTTTTGTCAATCATCAACAAAGGGGTTAAAGTAAACAATAAAATAATGTTCTCCCCCTTTTGTCTGAAAACAAAAAATTCAACAAGGGGCGAAATCAAATCAAAAACATTATGATACCAATTGAAAAAAAATATATCAATTTAGAGTACATAAAACAAATGTTTTTAATATAAATTTAAATAAACATACATATATTTACCAATTGAAAGTAAATAAAACATTTTGAAGAAATCAACCAAAAATTTTGATATCAATTGAAAGATGTAAACATATAGGTAATCTTGATACCAATTGTAAAAATTAGTACCAATTGAAAATATTTTACACTTTTGATGCCAATTTGAAAAACATAAACCAATCTTTTGGTTAAACACTAAACTCATTTTACAATAGAGATACCAAATAGAGAATAATATCAATTAATATTTTTGATACCAATATTGAAAATGAAACATGTACCAATAGAAAATAATGAAACATATACCAATTGAAAACGATTTTCATTAGGAGCGTATGATACAAAAAAAAATCAACATCATTTTTCAATCATTTTTCAACATAAAGTGTGGGAGTAAAATACCAAAGGTAAACAAAAACCAATTAAAAGGTGAAATATGAATTTTCTTCCCCTTTATGAAATACCAAAACAAAATGATGCATAAGCTTGTATAAGATACCAATTGAAAAATAATCAATTGAAATATAATAGTCATTTAAGGAATCAAGCTTAGCATAATCAAAATTTGTGCTCAATGATACAGAGATATAATAAGCACAAATAAAAGTAAATACATATATATGTATGGGAAATGAATACCAATCGAAATTGATACTATTTGAAGTTTAAGCATACATATATAAAAAATATATGAGTATACAAAAAGAATGTCAATAGTGATACCAATTGAAAAGATACAATGATATCAATTGAAAATAAAATAAGATCAAGTGTATAACTCATACTTCCTACCACCCATTCATGCACATATTTTAATAGATTTTCAATAATAAGCATAAGGTATGGTCGCCCAACCAGCCGCCCTCGGAAGGGCAGGGTTTTCCAAAAATAAGTTTGAAAATATAGTATGTTTGAAAAAATCTACCAAATAAAGTGTTGGAACTTATTTCGATGAAGACGTTTATGAAGATCAAATTCATTTGGAGCTCTAACACATGACGAATCAAGAGTCCTACATGATCAAGATGTGCCAAGGAGAGTTGATAGAGTGTGGTTTGTAAAGATGAAATAGCATGTAAAAGCCTTGACACAAACACACTTTTCATAGATCCATTAGTCGACTTATTGATCTTGCAAGTCGACTAATCCCTTGTGTAGTCGACTATCCCATAGCCCAAGTCGACTAAGTTTTGTGTCCTGAAACAGACCAACTCTCTGTTTCTGCGTTAGTCGACTGACAGTGTTTTATAGTCGACTAATAGCAATATGTAGTCGACTAACCCTATTCCCAAGTCAACTAATAACTGGTCAAGTCGACTATCAAACAGTTGCAGTCGACTTGAAGTAGTTATTCTCAAACTGTTCTTCCAACGGCCACTGACCTAGTCGACTTATAGTCAAACATAGTCGACTAATAGAAGGAATTTTGCCTAGGTTAGTCAACTAACTTCATGGGCAAGTCGACTAATAGGCAGTTCTGACTGTTGGACAGTTTCTGACTGTTGGTCTTTTGTGCAACGAATTCAAACGTCCCTATCATTTGAATTGCTCCTATAACTCCCTAACTAACCCTAGTCTTCAGCTATAAATAGGGAAGTTATACCAAAGGCCAATTACCAAGAGTTTTTATCAGTTTTCCAAAGCCAAAAAAATCTGAAAACCTGAAAACTATTTTTCCCACTTCAGTTCTTCACCAAAAGACATTTCCATTGTGAAGATTCTCTGAAGTTCTTGTTTCCTATAATGAACCTTGTCCACATACACATTCAGTACCAAGGCTATAGGAAAAGTATTGTAATTCTCAAAGCAAATCATTGTACACAGGAGGCTTCTTGGTTGTAGAGGCAGTTGTACAAGGTGAAGGTATTCTCTTGGTGGAGAGAAGGTGTTCTCTTGGTGGAAGAGAAGGTGTACACATTTGGCGAAGGGGATTTTTCAAGTGGTGTACATGGTGTACTGATTTTGGGTTGCAAAGTCAAGTTAAAGGAAAATCTCAAGCGGGTGGCTTGGGGACTGGATGTAGGTCACAAGGACCGAACCAGGATAAATCTATTTGTTTGCGTTTGTCAACTTTTCTGAGATTTGATTTTTCTTATTGCAAGTTATTTTTTTTATTAACGATTAATCCTTCTTGTTTAGTTTGTGTTGACTTGTGTGTTTTAGATCATAGTTGCCAACAGAGATAATTCCGTATTTATCAATATCTCGGCGATCTTACATTTGGTATCAGAGCCCTGCATACCTCGTCAACAATAAGGATGGCAACGGAGTTCTCATCATCCCAATTCAAAGAAGGACATTCTACACAGCGTCCACCGCTATTTGACGGAACCAACTACAACTATTGGAAGTGTAGAATAAAGATATACTTGCAGTCACTCAACTACGACCTTTGGAACATCGTAGAAGCATCATACACCAAGCCCACAACCAACTACAACGATTGGAGTGAAGATCAAAAGAAGAACGCGAACCTTGACGCCAAAGCGATGAATGCTCTATTCTGTGCCCTTACCAAAGAAGAGTTCAACCGTGTTTCAACAGCAACTTCTGCACATCAAATATGGCATACTCTTCAGGTAACACACGAAGGCACTAATAAAGTTAAGGAATCTAAAATATCTGTTCTTATCCACAGGTTTGAGTTATTCAAATGGAGGAGATGAAACCATATCCGAGATGGTTACAAGATTCACCGACATCACCAATATATTAGCATCCCTTGGAAAGAACTACACCCAAGTTGAAAGAGTTCGAAAGATCCTTCGTGCACTCACACCAGAATGGGAGAAGAAGACAACCGCCATTGAAGAGGCGAATGATCTCTCAACTATGACATTAGAAAACCTAATCGGTAATCTAATGACATATGAAGTGCAATTAGAAGAAAAGAAGAAGGACGAACGACAACACCGTTCAAAGAAGAAAGAACTCGCCTTCCATGCATCTTCCGACGCGGATAATGATGACGAAGAAGAGATGGCAATGCTCTCAAAGAAATTCAGGAAATTTCTAAAGAAAGGTAAATTCAAATGCTTTAATTGTGATAAACCAGGTCATATGAAGATGGATTGTCCTTTGCTTAAGAAGAAAGATAAGTACAAGACTAAGAAGTTCAGAAAGAAGAAGAACTACGAAGCATCATCAGAATACAGTGATTCATCTTCATCTGATGAAGAAGAATCCACTGAACGTGTCAACCTATGTTACATGGCACTTGAAGATGATGAGGTATCATATTCTGAACTCTCTGATGCATTTCATGAATTATTTCTTGATCTGAAAAATGAAAAAACTGAAAAACAAAGTTTTGTCAAAAGAAAATGAGAAACTTTTAAAGGAAAATTCATGTTATGCATTACAATGTTCATCTATAAATTCTCAACAACAAGATGAGTTTGAAAAAGTCATATCATCTTTGAAATTTGAAAATGAGAAATTTATAAAAGAGAACATTTTTCTGAAAAAGGAAACTAAGTCTTTGAATGAAAGGATTTCTATATTGGATAAAGACATGTTAGTTTTCAAAAATAAATATGAAGATCTTTTGCAAAATGTGACTAAGTTTAATAAAGGAAAAGAAAATTTGAATGCTTTATTATCTTTACAGAAATTGTCACATGATAATCATGGTATTGGATTTATTGCAAAATCTTCATGTTATAGTAATCCATATAGTTCTTTTGTAAAAAGAAAGTTTAAGAAAAGTAAGTTTATATGGATTCCTAAAAATTTAAGTTTTCATGATAAAAATACATATATTGCATCATACATTCATGATATTGTGATTCTTGCAACTATGTGTATACTAACAGGTGGAAACCAAATTCTAAATGGATTTGGAGTCCTAAAGGTTAAAATGATCTTTTATGTTTGGTACCATCTAACGTCTATCTTGCAGGTACCATATAAAAGTTGATATATATATATATATATATATATATATATATATATATATATATATATATATATATATATTACTAATATATTTGTTGCAGGGGGAGAACAAAGTATTTCTCTATCTGTTATAACCCATTTCTTCAGGGGGAGGAAAGTTTAACATATTTTCTGCAGGGGGAGGACTTGTGCACACAAAGCGTCATCATCAAAAAGGGGGAGAATGTTGGAACTTATTTCGATGAAGACGTTTGTGAAGATCAAATTCATTTGGAGCTCTAACACATGACGAATCAAGAGTCCTACATGATCAAGATGTGCCAAGGAGAGTTGATAGAGTGTGGTTTGTAAAGATGAAATAGCATGTAAAAGCCTTGACACAAACACACTTTTCATAGATCCATTAGTCGACTTATTGATCTTGCAAGTCGACTAATCCCTTGTGTAGTCGACTATCCCATAGCCCAAGTCGACTAAGTTTTGTGTCCTGAAACAGACCAACTCTCTGTTTCTGCATTAGTCGACTGACAGTGTTTTATAGTCAACTAATAGCAATATGTAGTCGACTAACCCTATTCCCAAGTCGACTAATAACTGGTCAAGTCGACTATCAAACAGTTGCAGTCGACTTGAAGTAGTTATTCTGAAACTGTTCTTCCAACGGCCACTGACCTAGTCGACTTATAGTCAAACATAGTCGACTAATAGAAGGAATTTTGCCTAGGTTAGTCGACTAACTTCATGGGCAAGTCGACTAATAGGCAGTTCTGACTGTTGGACAGTTTCTGACTGTTGGTCTTTTGTGCAACGAATTCAAACGTCCCTATCATTTGAATTGCTCCTATAACTCCCTAACTAACCCTAGTCTTCAGCTATAAATAGGAAAGTTATACCAAAGGCCAATTACCAAGAGTTTTTATCAGTTTTCCAAAGCCAAAAAAATCTGAAAACCTGAAAACTGTTTTTCCCACTTCAGTTCTTCACCAAAAGACATTTCCATTGTGAAGATTCTCTGAAGTTCTTGTTTCCTATACTGAACCTTGTCCACATACACATTCAGTACCAAGGCTATAGGAAAAGTATTGTAATTCTCAAAGCAAATCATTGTACACAGGAGGCTTCTTAGTTGTAGAGGCAGTTGTACAAGGTGAAGGTATTCTCTTGGTGGAAGAGGTGTTCTCTTGGTGGAAGAGAAGGTGTACACATTTGGCGAAGGGGATTTGTCAAGTGGTGTACATGGTGTATTGATTTTGGGTTGCAAAGTCAAGTTAAAGGAAAATCTCAAGCGGGTGGCTTGGGGACTGGATGTAGGTCACAAGGACTGAACCAGGATAAATCTCTTTGTTTGCGTTTGTCAACTTTTCTGAGATTTGATTTTCCTTATTGCAAGTTATTTATTTTATTAACGATTAATCCTTCTTGTTTAGTTTGTGTTGACTTGTGTGTTTTAGATCATAGTTGCCAACAGAGATAATTCCGCATTTATCAATATCTCGGCGATCTTACATAAAGAATACCGCAACTAGTTATATGAATAATTTGAAAAACTAGTACGAAATCCTTCAAGCAAGGAACAAAAACAAGAATATATTTCATAAAACATGAAAATCACTAAACCAATGTCACTCAAAATCTATATAGCACATATAATACTCATGAAAACAAAATCATAAGAAAACATCAAGTAATATGAGTGTACAAGTTTTGTGAAAGACATAGTCATGGAAATAGACAATTAGCTCAATATAAAATTTCTTAAAACATTAAAGTCATCAAAACTAGAATCCTTCAAGGTATATGTATGTTTTGTACAAACTTAGAGTATACGTACATATCCTAACATAAATGAGTCCACAAAAGTATATGCATGAAGGCAAGTGGCTCAAGGATGTATATGTATAACTATTAGCTTAGACAAAATAGACATATACATGAAGTTAAACATAAACATGTACAAAATGAGAATACAAGTCAAAATGTATGAATCATCAAAACTAGACTATACTAGTACATCTAATGAGTACAAATGAGCCATTTAGCACAAACATATAATAATCTATTTGTGGCTCACTAGTTGTACAAGTATATATCCAAGTTTTAATGAAATCTAACATCTAGACATGTAATCAAAACATGAAGTATAGAAATCAAAACAAAACTCATATGATCATTATGTAAATGCATATGCATTAGATTTATGATATACACAATAGTTAAAAAAATGTGAGAATCACAAAAGTATAAATCCATATTAAACATGGTGATCTCAAATACTAATCATGCATATCACAAGTCTAATAATCATGACATTTAACATATTAATCATGAAACATCAAAACATGCTAAAAATCAACAATATGAAACGCATGTAAACATAAATGGGAGTTAGAGATCGTTACCAAAAACCATGAGGGTACATCTCTATGTCTCCAAACCAAGGTGGTCCTCCCACCAAACTCCCCTTGAAAGTGATGCATCCAAATATCCTCTTTAAGCTCGGAATGCATTCACCTCAAGGCACCATCACTCTCACGTAATGTGAGAGCCCACACCTACATCAAGTAAAATAGGAGTGGTCTTTGGTACCCATACTCTTTTGGGTCCATGGGGGTTAGCTCCTTTCCTAACCCAAACAAATATATTTGCTAAATTTACATCATGTATCTTATCATAGCAAAAGCAAGGTGGCCCTTACGTCCACAATGTGTACAAGTGTACACATGAGCATACAAAGTGTTATGGATGTGAGCGTGAGAATCATGTGTATGTCGTGATTTGTGTGCATGCATAGAAGGAACTTATTTCTTTCGAAACATAGATTCTAACCGTGAGTGGTTTATAACACAATGGCTCAAAGTGGAGCCCAAACAATCAACACTCTTCTTAAGCATAGATATATCATTTTCAATTATAGAAGAAGAGGTGCATGCAAAAGATACACTAGGTGGTGAAGCTATACTAGCATGGCAAACATGTGTATCAATATCAATTTTCAAAGATTTATTTTTATTTAAGCAAACTTCTAAACTTTTGAAATCAAATCAATTTTGTTTTTCAAAGAAATATTTTCTTTTACAACAAAGTCAAGTTTTGAAGATAAAGCCTCATTTTTCTTTAAAACATTTTCACAATCATTTTTGTTTTTCAAATCTTGTTTTCATTTAGAGCAAGATCAAGTTGGGATTTAAGTGAGTCTCGTTCACTTGAAATCTCATCCCTTTCTTGCAAAGCAATCTCAAGTCTAGAAGATAAATTTTTATTTTCTTCTTTTAAACCAAAACTATCCTTTTTCAAAAGTTTATATTTTGAAATCAAATTTTCACAATTTTTAGCTAGTTCATTATTTAGGGCATGTGCATCCATACACTCATTATAATAAGAACTAGTACTAACATCTAGTTGAGTATCCGAATGTACCTCAAGTGAGTCATTCCCTTGGACCATGAAGCAACGTTCGTCGGACTCGTCTCGACTAGATTTCCTCTTCTTATTGATAAGCATTTGTAGCTCAGGAAATGTCAAAATGTTCCATACTGCAAAAGCGGAATCATAATGAGAAAATACATGTAAATATTTTTTATCAAGAGATGCTCTAAGTGCCTTTAAGGCTAGTGCATTGGCCTCTATATGCTTGCTATCACTAAGGTAGGATTCCTTGGTAATGGTTAGGTAAACTTTATAATCTAGGGCTTTTAAATGACAACTATCATAACCTTTCATATATCAATTCTAGAGACATCAAACATGGGAAGGCGATCCTGTTGGCCCAAAAAGGTTACACTCTCCATTTATTGAGTTTTGATGATGACAAACCAAATTAGTGCTATTTGGTACTAATGAGTTTGTTTAAGATAAGTTTCAGGTTAGTACCATATTTGGAGACCATTGCTTAGCTATTGCAACAACTTCTAGGTTTCATGAAGCAAAGAAGGCATATTGCATATCAAGGAAGGAACATAGAAGAAGGGGCTCTAGCAAGGCATAGCATGGCTCAAGACTTGAAGATTGCTCAACAAGATGTGTTTTAGTTTTATAGGTTTAGAATTTTGTTAAAAAATGATGGTTAGGTTTGAAGCTCAATCACACACGTTTTTGCGCACATATTGTTTCTAAGATGATTTTCTATAAAATGTACAAAAATATTTTGATACAAAATCCTCTGCCTACAAATCAATTTTTATGTTTTATACTTAGTACTATTTAAAGATATTTTTCATAAAAATCAAAGTCTTTTCAAAATTGTGTTTTAAACTTAACTTTTGACCTGAGCCGGTCGACCGCACCAGTCGACCGTACCTGTGTCAGTCTTGTCCGATCGACCGGACAAGTCGACCGTGGTTCTGGCAGATGCACGTATCAGTGTGCATGTTTGCCGGTCGACCGGGCGGTCGACCTGACTATAGTAGCTTTGCTCTCGGGTTTGTTGGGTCGACCGGGCGGTCGACCGTATGCCTGTAACGGCTCTATTTTTGAATAGGCGGTCGACGACTGGTCGACCGGACTAGCCGTTGAACAGTAAACGGCTATTTTCTGGACTGTTTTAAATTTTGTCTTTTTGTGTTTAAAATTAGTTTAAGGGATATATTTCAAACTTAATACTCTCTGATTAATCCTAATTATGTTTTATCCCTAAACCCTAGCCCTCTCCTATAAATAGGGGTGTTTGGGGAGAGATTGTTTACAACAATTAATTACAAGAGAAAACTTCCAAAAGTTTCCAAGTTTAAGGCTTTCAAAAGATCTTGATTTTTGTGCTGAAATTCTCTCATTTTCTGAAGTGTTTTTCAAAAGAATTCTCTGATTTCATTTTCTTTTCTCCTTGCATACAAGAGCTTCATTCCTACTCATTGTTCTCTAAGACCTTTTGTAAGGGAAGAGACTTTTGAAAGAGAGAGTTTGTGGTCTTTTGACTACTCAGAAATTGCTTGTACTTGAGATTGTGGAGTTGGGTACTCCGGTGTAATTGTGATTTCTTTGTGATAGTGGAAGAAGCTAGAATCCTTTTGGGGAAGGCGGGGAGTAGAGCTGGGTGCTCGAACCTCGATAACATATCCTTGTGTTTGCGTTTGGTTTATATTCTTGCACTCCTTACTTTACTTTACTTGCACTTATTACTTGCTTATCATCATCATTGCTATATTTACTTGCTTTCATTCATCTTGTGAATCTTGTTGGGTGATTGTTACATCTTAATTTTTAATTTGTCTATTGATTAGCATTATCACCTATTCACCCCCCTCTAGGTGATTTTCAATTGGTATCAGAGCTTGGACTCTAGGTTTGGCTTAACATCCATAGAGAGATCCTTAAAATTTGCTAATCAACATTTTCATTCATACATTCATACACTAGTAAACATGGCCGATAACATTAAAACCCCTCCTAAATTTGATGGACTTAATTTCCCTATTTGGAAGGTTAGGATGACTATATTTTTGCAATCTTTGGGTAGCTTAGTGGCCAAGTCTTTGACCAAACCCTATGTAGCACCCGATAGTGATGAGAGCACTTGGACCGACTTCAACTTTAGAGAATATGAGGCTAACTCCAAGGCCCAAAACTCCCTATTAACCGCCTTGAATTAGGATGACCTTACACGGGTAATTCATTGCCAATCCGCCTATGAGATTTGGTAACATTTATTGGTCACACACGAAGGGACTTCACAAGTCAAGAGAGCTAAGATAGATCTCTTGAGGTCCCAATATGAGTCATTTAAAATGATTGATGATGAGTCTATTGATAGTATGATTACAAGATTTACTAAAATCACTAATGGTCTTTCTTTCTTAGGTGATGACATCTCTAACGATCAAAAGGTGCGGAAAGTGATTCGGGCTCTTCCGTCTTCATGGGAGATAAAGGCCACCACCTTAAAAGAATTGAACGACAAGGACGAGATGGACCTCATTAGTCTCATTGGGAACCTAAAGACCCATGAGATGGAGAAGAAGGCAAGAGAAGAGGCCACTACTTCAAAGAAGAAATCCATAGCCTTCAAGACTTCATCCACCAATGATGACGATGAAGAAGACGAAGAAGAAGATGAGGAGCTAACTCTACTTGTGCGGAATGTCAAGAGGTTGTACCGGAAGAACAAGCTCAACTTTCGGAGAAAATTTGAAGGCAAAGAGGAGAGAAGGATCATTTGCTACAATTGCCGCAAACCCAGACATATCATGGCGGATTGCCCGGAGTTCAAGAAGAAGATGACTTCCTCCTTCAAGCCAAAGAAGCCGGAGGAAAAGAAAGCATACAAGGCAACGTGGGATTCGGAAAGCGAGTCCGAAGAAAAGGTGGATACGGCAAACATGTGTTTCATGGCAAACACTCCAAAGGTAACCTCTCAATCTCTTGATGATGAAGATGATGAATTAAGTAAGGAAGTTCTTGTACATGCTTTTGTTGAACTTTCCGAAACTTATGATAACAAGAAACTTGAATGCTTAAAATTGCAAAAGGAAGTTGCTTTTCTCAAAAATCAACTTGCTATGGCTTCTAAAGAAAAGGATGATATTTCTTCTAATTTTATTTCTATTCAAAATGAGTTTAATGCCTACAAGGTTTCTTGTAAGGGAAAATCTCCTATTGTTGATGAAAAAGAAATTTCCTCTTTAAAAACTAAAATGGTTGATTTTGAAAAAGTTTTGAAAGATTGTGCTTTTAACACTAAAAAACTTGAAGAAAAATTTTCTAAAAAGCACACCCCTCATGCTAAAGATTCACATGTTAAGTCTACTCATGCTCACACTACACATAACACTTCTCATGCTAGATCTTTTCATGCTCACAATTCCCATGCTCACAAATCACACACTCACTATGCTTTTAAATATGGTAGAGTGTATAGATGCACATATTGTGGTAAGAATGGGCATTTGGCTAAATTTTGTTATGACCAAGTTAATAGATCAAATAATCTTGTTTGGGTTAATGAAACTAACCCTTTAGGACCCAAGAAAATGTGGGTACCAAAATCAAGTCCTAAATTATTTGATGTAGGTACACACCAAGGCTCCAAGACGTAGGGAGCGGTGGTACCTTGATAGTGGTTGTTCAAGACACATGACGTGGGATATCAACAACTTCATAACCCTATCAAGGTACATGGAAGGTGGCTCCGTCACCTTCGGGGATGACTCCAAAGGAACTATCATCGGTATAGGTAACATTCAAATTGGTGCATCTCCTATTATAGAAAATGTTATTTTAGTAGATGGTTTAAAACATAATTTGCTTAGCATTAGTCAACTTTGTGACCGTGGACTTAAAGTTGTTTTTGATGATTCTTCTTGCAAAATTTTTGATGTTAAATTCGATGTTTGTATTCTTACCGGTTTTCGTGACAATAATGTTTATATCATTGACATGCTTAATTCAGATTGTTCTACTAAATGCTTGAATGCTTTTGATGAAAATTCTTGGCTTTGGCATAGAAGATTAGGACATGCATCTTTTGACCATCTTGCTAGAATTAATTCTAAGGATTTAGTAAAGGGTATACCTTGCTTGAAGTTTGAGAAAGACCGCATTTGTGGTGCGTGCCAACTTGGGAAACAAACCAAGTCTTCCTTCAAACCAATTAAGGATATCATGACTACTAGGCCCTTAGAACTAATTCATATGGATCTTTTTGGACCAACACAAACTAAAAGTTTAAATGGTAGTAGATTTGCATTTGTTTTAGTTGATGATTTTCCCGTTTCTCTTGGGTTTTCTTCTTGCAAAATAAAGATCAAACATTTTCTCATTTCAAAATTTTTCGAAAAAGGGTTGAAAAAGAAAAAGGTTTTTCGATTTTGAGAATAAGGAGTGATAGAGGTGGTGAGTTTGTTAACCAACTCTTCATGACTTATTGTGATGAAAAGGGAATCAAGCATGAAATGTCTTGTCCTAGGACTCCACAACAAAATGGAGTAGTAGAAAGGAAAAATAGAACACTTCAAGAGATGGCTAGGACAATGATAAGTGAATATGACCTCCCTCAATATTTATGGGCCGAGGCCGTAAACACCGCATGCTATATATCAAACCGTATTTATTATGTAAAAATTCTTCCAAAACATCTTTTGAAATGTATCATTCTAGAAAACCTAATGTTTCATATTTCAAAGTTTTTGGATGCAAGTGTTTTGTTTTGAACACTAAAGATAACTTGGGTAAATTTGATGCTAAGACTTATGAAACAATCTTTGTTGGATATTCTACAACTAGTAAAGCTTATAGAGTATTCAATAGATCTTCACTTACCATCGAAGAAACCATGCATGTTAAATTTGAAGAATCTAATGTGTTTGTTGAGAATGTTGTAGAGATTGAACCATTAGGTGAAAACATGGAGAAACTATCCTTGAAGGACTCACCCGCTCAAGAAGAAAAGCAAGAATCAATTGGTGATGTTCAAGATGATAAAGAGGAAAGCTCTCAACCGCTTCCTAAAGCTTGGAGATACGCTACAAATCATCCTAAGGAGCTCATCTTGGGTGATGCATCTAAAGGAGTCACAACGCGCTCCAAACTCCATGACCTATGTGGTAACTTTGCTTTCATTTCTCATTTTGAACCCAAAGGCATTCTCGAAGCCGAGACGGACCCATATTGGTTGCTTGCCATGCAAGAGGAACTCAATCAATTTGAGCGCAACCAAGTTTGGCACCTTGTTCCTAAGCCCCACGATAGACCAATAATTGGTACTAAGTGGATCTTTAGAAACAAGATGGATGAGTCCGGAAATGTCATTAGGAATAAAGCTAGGTTAGTGGCCCAAGGTTACACTCAAGTTGAGGGAATTGACTTTGAGGAGACCTTTGCACCCGTAGCACGGCTTGAAGCCATACGGATGACACTAGCTTTTGCATCTTTCAAAATTTTAAACTTTTTCAAATGGATGTGAAAAGTGCATTTTTGAATGGTTTTATTAATGAAGAAGTTTATGTTTCTCAACCTCCTGGTTTTGTTGATCATGTTCATCTGATTTTGTTTTTAAACTTGATAAAGCTTTATATGGATTGAAACAAGCTCCTAGAGCTTGGTATGAAAGGCTTTCTAGTTTTCTAATTTCAAATGATTTTGTTAAAGGCAAAGTAGACACAACTCTATTTACTAAGCATGTTGATAATGATATATTAATTGTGCAAATTTATGTAGATGATATAATTTTTGATTCTACTAATGAGCTTTTATGCAAGGATTTTGAAAAGGTCATGCAACTTGAATTTGAAATGTCTTCAATGGGTGAGCTCAATTTCTTTCTTGGACTCCAAATTAAGCAATTGCAAAACAGGACGTTCATAAGTCAAGCCAAGTACGCAAAGGAACTCGTAAAGAAGTTTGGACTTGAAGGCTCAAAGACTTGCAACACTCCCATGGCAACTACAACCAAGCTTGATAAAGATGACCAAGGTAAAAATGTTGATATTAAATTATATAGAAGCATGATAGGAAGTCTTTTATATTTAACGGCAAGTAGGCCGGATATCATGTTTAGTGTGTGTCGTTGTGCTAGATTTCAATCGTGTCCTAAAGAGTCCCATCTTATTGCGGTAAAACGCATTATTCGTTATATTAAGGGCATTATTGGGATGGGTCTATGGTATCCAAAAATCGGAGATTTCTCAATGACGAGTTATTCGGATGCCGACTATGCGGGTTGTAGAGTAGATAGAAAGAGTACTAGTGGGACATGTCAATTTCTTGGTAATTGTCTTGTTTCATGGTCCTCTAGGAAACAAAATTCCGTAGCACTCTCAACCGCCGAGGCGGAGTATGTTGCCGCGGGGGCTTGTTGTGCACAAGTCCTTTGGATGAAACATACTCTCCTTGATTTTGATTTGCATTTTGATCATATAAAAATATTTTGTGATAATACTAGTACTATACACATGACTAAGAATGCAAATCAACATAGTAAGACCAAGCACATTGAGATTAGATATCACTTTCTTAGAGATCATTTTGAGAAAGGAGATATAGATATTGATTATGTTTCTACGGATTTGCAACTAGCCGATATTTTCACTAAACCTCTTGATTTTGCTAGATTTTCGTTTATTTGTGGAGAACTTAATGTTTGTATTATTGATTAAACATGTGATTCCTAACCCTTTTTGATGTATGACAAAAAGGGGGAGAATAAGTTAGTGCATGATAAAAATAAATTTATATGGTCTTGGTTCCATATGAGTTTATATGAGTTTATATATGTTTTTGTTATCTTATTTTGTTTTCATGCGTTTTGAGAATTCTTGTGTTTTGTTAGTATCAAGAAAATAACATGTGATTTTCATTATTGTTTCAATTGGTTTAAATTGGTATCAAGAGCATATATGTTTTTATGTTTTCAATGAATTCTTGTGTTTGAGTTTAAATGTTTTCTTTATATAGCATAATTTGAGGGGGAGTTTTCTCCTCCCCTATATTTTTATCTTGTAGCCTATTTGTTTTGTCATCATCAAAAAGGGGGAGATTGTTGGCCCAAAAAGGTTACACTCTCCATTTATTGAGTTTTGATGATGACAAACCAAATTAGTGCTATTTGGTGCTAATGAGTTTGTTTAAGATAAGTTTCAGGTTAGACCATATTTGGAGACCATTGCTTAGCTATTGCAACAACTTCTAGGTTTCATGAAGTAAAGAAGGCATATTGCATATTAAGGAAGGAACATAGAAGAAGGGGCTCTAGCAAGGCATAGCATGGCTCAAGACTTGAAGATTGCTCAACAAGATGTGTTTTTAGTTTTATAGGTTTAGAATTTTGTTAAAAAATGATGGTTAGGTTTGAAGCTCAATCACACACGTTTTTGCGCACATATTGTTTCTAAGATGATTTTCTATAAAATGTACAAAAATATTTTGATACAAAATCCTCTGCCTACAAATCAATTTTTATGTTTTATACTTAGTACTATTTAAAGATATTTTTCATAAAAATCAAAGTCTTTTCAAAATTGTGTTTTAAACTTAACTTTTGATCTGAGCCGGTCGACCGTGCCTGTGTCAGTCTTGTCCGGTCGACCGGACAAGTCGACCGTGGTTCTGGCAGATGCACGTATCAGTGTGCATGTTTGCCGGTCGACCGGGCGGTCGACCTGACTGTAGTAGCTTTGCTCTCGGGTTTGTTGGGTCGACCGGGCGGTCGACCGTATGCCTGTAACGGCTCTATTTTTGAATAGGCGGTCGATCGACCGGTCGACCGGACTAGCCGTTGAACAGTAAACGGCTATTTTCTGGACTGTTTTAAATTTTGTCTTTTTGTGTTTAAAATTAGTTTAAGGGATATATTTCAAACTTAATACTCTCTGCTTAATCCTAATTATGTTTTATCCCTAAACCCTAGCCCTCTCCTATAAATAGGGGTGTTTGGGGAGAGATTGTTTACAACAATTAATTACAAGAGAAAAATTCCAAAAGTTTCCAAGTTTAAGGCTTTCAAAAGATCTTGGTTTTTGTGCTGAAATTCTCTCATTTTCTGAAGTGTTTTTCAAAAGAATTCTCTGATTTCATTTTCTTTCCTCCTTGCACACAAGGGCTTCATTCCTACTCATTGTTCTCTAAGGACCTTTTGTAAGGGAAGAGATTTTTGAAAGAGAGAGTTTGTGGTCTTTTGACTACTCAGAAATTGCTTGTACTTGAGATTGTGGAGTTGGGTACTCCGGTGTAATTGTGATTTCTTTGTGATAGTGGAAGTAGCTAGAATCCTTCTAGGGAAGGCGGGGAGTAGAGCTGGGTGCTCGAACCTCGATAACATATCCTTGTGTTTGCGTTTGGTTTACATTCTTACACTCCTTACTTTACTTTACTTGCACTTATTACTTGCTTATCATCATCATTGCTATATTTACTTGCTTTCATTCATCTTGTGAATCTTGTTGGGTGATTGTTACATCTTAATTTTTAATTTGTCCATTGATTAGCATTATCACCTATTCACCCCCCCTAGGTGATTTTCAGATCCATGAGTGCAAACTATATGTGTGCAAATACAAATGCAAAAGTAGATTAGCAAAACCAAGATCACACTCCTAGGTGGTTAAACCTAATATAAGAGTGTAGGCTCTGATACCAATTGAAAGTACACCTAGAGGGGGGTGAATAGGTGTACGGCTAATCTATGAACAAAAAATATGGAAATTAAAACTTAATGCACACACTTAGTATAACCAACGAGTGTTGCCGAATTCCCAGTGAAGGGCTCTGGATTAACTCCTCTTGATTCCTCTGAATAAGAGTTAAGGTGCTATATGAAGCTCTTGTGGTTAAACACAAGTGAGGCACACACAAACAACACAAACATGTATATGATATGACAATATGAATCAATGAATAAAGTAAGAGAGAGAGTTAGAGAAAGTGGATCAATCGCAAACACACGGATATGTTTCGAGGTTCGAGCACACAGCTTTACGTCCCCGCCTTCACACAGAAGGATTTTCACTAACTTGTCCACACAGGACTTCCCACATAGGGAATCTCCACTGAGAATTTTGGGCAATACAATAACCGGGAGTACACCACTCCTCTCTCAAAAACAACACAACCTCTACACTTAGAGGCTAGGCACAAAGCCACCACAATATCAACCTCACAATAGAGGGATAGGCACTTAGCCAACAACCACAATCTCCTCTACACTTAGAGTGATTCTAAACCAATCTCCACCTCTCACTAGAGAGCCAAATACCACTTTCACTATCACCTCACACTTGAGGGATAACAAATCAATCACCTCTCACTAGAGGGATATCACAAAGATGGAAGGTATACAACTTGGTGGTCTATCTCACCCACAAACCAATTCTTTCTCACTAAACAAAGATCCTAATAGATAGGATAGAAGATAAGCTCAAGTGTCAGAAAATCAAGGTGTTTGGGCATTAAATAACAAAGAAAAATACTTGGAAAAATCAATTAGAATTTGATAGAAATGAAGAACAAAACAAATATACCAAATCTCTATTTTTCTTTGATTTTTCCAACCCTTGAAAACAAATAAAGATGAATCTTTAAGCCTTAAAAACTCTTTTGAAAATTTGTATTAAAACACTTGTAAATGGGAGAAATTTTACTCTTGAAATTCTTGTTAAAAACCAACTCAAATGGGGGTATTTATAACCCCATTTGGAATTTGCCCGTTGGCAGCAGATAAGGGCCAGATTGCCCTTCCGATCGACGGGGCGGTCGACCGGCCAATGGTGAAAAATCAACCATTGAGCCCAGCGGTCGACCGCCTGGTCGACCATGCCAGAGCCAGAGAGCAATTTCTCTCTGGTTGGTCGACCGTCCGGTCGACCGGGCCAAAGCTCACGGTCGACCGCCCCCACCCGAGAGTCGGGTGACTTCAGTCGGTCGACTGCACGGTCGACCGGCCAAGCCAATTTGGCCTTTGTGCACGTCTCGTGCACATCGGTCGACCGGTCCGGTCGACCGACTACTGGTCCGGTCGACCGTCCCGGTCGACCGCCAGAGCCTAGCAGCTGATTTTTTAGAACTTAAAATCTTGTCTTTTTATTGTCAAATAAATCCCATAAAATCTTTAAAATTCTACAAAAATAGGTTCTTGTTATATCTTCGAAATACAAACATGTTTGAGTAAAATCAAACCATGTTACAAACATTTTGAACCATTTTGTGACTTGAAAATTTGCCTTAAACCAAAAACGGTATTTTCTAGAAACCAAACTTCTAAAGGAAAATATGATTTTTCTATAAACTTGTATAAATACAAAAACATGATATTTAAATAACTTTGAAGCATATAGTATGTGGATAGAATCCAATATATATGAAAGAGATATATATCAATGTTTTTGACATTAAATCCAAAGATACGTTTTGTTTAAATACAAAACCCAAATACATGAATAGGTTATCAAAGTAAGTTTTTCTAAGAATATGAAGCATACATGTATATGATCAAATCTAATACACATTAAATCATGTAAACTTATTTTGATTCAATTCTATTCATGAAAATAAAGATCGGTTAAACTGAAAACCAAAATCAATAAATATGAAACTTGTGTGTGTTGTGAACTTGAGCATATCACACTATCTAATCTTTACAATGGATCTAAACTAACTATTCTAAAACAAACCGAGGTCTTCTTGTAGAACGCCGTCTCCAAGTCGACTCGATCCAAACGTGATTCCCCGAGCTTGACTCCAACGGAGTGCTAGATATGAACTTGACGCTCGAGCTCTTGAATCACCATATGAAAGCTCCAAACACCTTTGTTGAAGCTAATCACCTACTAATATCTTGGTTAAATATCTGAAACTAAATATCACAAGATTATTAGTAAACTATAACTACATGAGTTAATCATCATCAAAATTAGAGTGGAAGGCCTCTGGGCCAACAATCTTCCCCTTTTGATGTTGACAAAACTCATGGAGTTATATATGCATGGATTAAAGTTAAGCTACAAGGAAGCTCCCCCTTAACTCATGCATAACAATAAACAATAAGATATGCAATAAATGTTAAACATGAATATGCATAAACATGCATAAAACAATGAAATAAACATGCTCTTGATACCAAATTTTTAAACATGCTCATGATACCAAAATTTTAAAATAAATTCCTTTTCCCTTCTTAAAATAAACATGTTCTTAAATACCAATTGAAAATATAAACTTAAAATATTACTCTTGATACCAATAAAAATTTCAATTGAAAGCTTATCAATAAAATCAATAAAAGCTCTTGATACCAATCAATAAAAGCTCTTGATACCAATTGAAAGATAATCAATAAAAGCTCTTGATATCAATAATAAAATTTTTAATAAAAGTTCTTGATACCAATAAAATAAAACAACAAAATATGTTCTTGATACAAATATCCAAGTCGACTCGATCCAAACATGATTCCCTGAGCTTAGCTCCAACGGAGTGCTAGATATGAACTTGACGCTCGAGCTCTTGAATCACCATGTGAAATCTCCAAAACACCTTTGTTGAAGCTAATCACCTACTAATATCTTGATTAAATATCTGAAACTAAATATCACAAGATTATTAGTAAATTATAACTACATGAGTTAATCATCATCAAAACTAGAGTGGAAGGCCTCTGGGCCAACATTAGTGTCATTCTCAACATAACTCTCTCTTTTAATATGAATCTCAGTCTAACCCTGGTTTACAAAGAAACTGAAAAATTACATTAAAAAGAGAAAAGAAAACCTAAGTTAAAACTAAAGAAAATCATAAACTAAACTCTCTGCTAGATGGTGACCTTTTGCCTCTGAATTTGCAGGTATTTATAGGAGAAATGGATAGTAGAAAGCACGCTTAAGGATGAGACCAAATCACTGGCTCAATAGAAAAGATCTTCTGATAAGATTGGAGATAAAGTTGGAGATATTGACAAAATCGCTTGCCCAAAAAAAAGATCTTCTGATAAGGTTGGAGATAAGATTGGACATATAGCCAAATCGTTTGCCCAATAGAAAAGATCTTCTGATAAGGTTGAAGATATGGTTAGAGATAAATATTTGTTTATCCTTTGATCTTCAGTTGAATTGTGTCTTATCTCTCTAAATCTTTAAATATATGTCCCAACCTTTTAGATATCCCTTTATATATTGATAAGGTTGCCTTTAAACTTCTGAATTTGCCTCATCCTCATTTATGCTCGTTGATTCTCCAAGCTAGTCAAATAGATCCAAATAAATCTGACTTAACTAGTATTTGTTTTGATATTATTTTCTCTGCACAATTTAGATATTAAGACAAATTAATTATTACCCTGCACAATTTAGATATTAAGACAAATTAATTATAGAGTTTAGTACAAGATAAATGTATAAATGTAAAAATAGATAATACAAAATACATGTACAATTTAGATATTAATCATTAATAATTACCCTGCACAATTTAGATATTAAGACAAATTAATTATAGAGTTTAGTACAAGATAAATGTTGAAATGTAAAAATAGACATGTACAATCACACCCCACACTTATTTTTTGCTCATCTTCAAGCAAAACAAGAAAATTAAATCTAAGACTTTATTTGACCACTTTCGCAAGGCACGCAACTGCATTGAGTATGTGCAAAAAGTCTTTAAATCTCTAGTTGTCCCTAGAGGAGAAGTTGTATTCTCCTGAGGGTTTCCAGTGAATTACACCCATAAATTTCATAAAAGAAATAAAAACAAAGTGTTAATATTTTAAAAAAATAGATTTTGAAAGAGAGATGATATTTGAAAAATTTTGCAAAAAATCAAGCAATTTATAAATTATAGGAAAAACTTGTTGTCAATCTTGATAAAGATTAAAATTATATTTCTCATCTAACCTATTATTTTATCGTAAGTCATATGCACCTTGTGACCATGAATTTTTAACTAAGGGTTCTTCAACTCTAACTTTTATGTCTTTTTTTTATATTTTGGCAGTAATGTCCCTTAGTTACATTAGGCTTTCTAATTCGCCCATGTAACGAGCATTTAGTCGGAGACTTCTAAATCAGACTGTTTTAGGGCACCGGGTGAGAAAGCACCCCAAGAAGTTGTGGACTCGAGCAAACAAGGACATAAAACTAAAGGTTATTGATTGTGGACTACTTTTAGGCATGAATACTTACGCTTTATGAGGCACAAATACCCAGCTTAATCAGAGAATTTTTAATAATATATATATTTTTTATCTTTTTCTTTTTTTATAAGGCATAAAAATCTTCATTTATGAACCCTAAGTATGTAAGTGTATAAAGTATGCACATATAATCAAGGTAAAAATTAAGACTAAATTACTTTTTCAATTTTTCTTCCTAACCCTAAAAATCAAACAAATAATCTCATTTTGATCAAGTGTAAGAAATTCTAATTATGATCTCCTATTACTTAAAATTACTTAATTTCTTATAAAAAATAAGTCAAAATAGTATTTATCTTTTAAAAAAGTTTTTAAAAGCAAATAAAATATTTTTTATATATTAAAAGAAAACTATATTATGTTAGAACCCTCTCCTACACCTATCTTATACATTATCCTCAATGTATGAATAAATGCATATATGCATGAAAAAAAAAAGAAAGGGAGGGAAAAATATTACCTCATGATGGTGGTTCCAGTGGTGGTCAGATTCGGCCAAGCGTTGCTACCCAATCTAAGTAACGTGGATTTTCAAAAAACTCATCTTTATGACCTCTTTCTTATTTACAGTTTTATCATCCCCTAGTTGATTAGGATCATGCAAGATTCTAACATGAAAATTATCTCCTTTATATGATCAATCTTGGAATATCATCTTAGAGTCATTATGATCTATACCTTGGTCTAACAAAAGAATATGACTTGGTGGCATGCTTACTTGGGCTCGAGAGTGAAATATTTGGGAACCAAAACTGACTCGAGAATATGAGTTAAATCAAATTTAGCTTCAAGAGTCAGTTTTTCTTCAAGAGTTGGTTCCTAATCAAAGAATTGAAATTTACATTATTTTCTTATCAATAGAATGTGGCTATCAAAAAATTGGTGGTTCAATTTTAAGCTTTATGGGTACAGAAATCAGTGTTGGCTCGGGAAATGGCAAATCGGGTAAGGGCGCCGAAGTCAACATAGATTCGAAAACTGAAACTGAATCACACAGTTGTGGATTAGGTTCACATACACAATCAGGTTCAATTTTCTAGAAGTGAAAACTTGCCAATTCGTCAAGGTTTGAGATTGATCAAGTTCAAATTAGTGTGAGAAAATTGAATCTTGATTAAAGTTTTCAAGACACCATGATTCTTGATTCCTATCAATATGGCTAGGGGAATTGAGAATGGTCAAAAATTAGGTAGGGAGAATTTTCTCATTCTTATTTTTAATTGTGTTGATCAAATGACCCATTTGTGCTTCTAACCTACTAAAAAATCATTTTAGGACTTAATATAATCATTTTGGGAATCATAGATTCTATACTCTTTTCTAAGTCGGTAAGTTCTTCTTATTGTTGTGGGACTTGAAAAATAGAGTAAGAATTTTGAATTTGAAAATTTTGATGGTATTGTGAGTTTTTCATGTTTTGAACTTGTTACCCAGACTCATGTAAGGCTTCTAGAATTTTTTTGTTCAAGGCTTCCATTCTCTTTTCAAAATTAGATTTTGTTTTCGCTATTAGTTGTTTTGGAAAAGAGATATGTTGGTAAGGTAGTTGATAAAATGACTCAGGGGAGTTGTATCCCCACTGGCTCGATGAAAAGTGGACAAGATGATTATTCTAGTCTTGTTCATAATATTAGGACTGGAGCATATGATGATTCGGATAAGACTAATCCAGCATACTTGGTTAGTTAAAGTTATATAATGCCGGGTTGGTGTTATCTGAAAAAGACATCGTGATGTAATATAAATTACTATTAAAATTGAAAGAATTGTTGTTATAATCTATTTCACACAAACTGACAAAAGCAAATAAAGAATAACAAATAAATAAAGAAAAAGAAAAAATCCAGCCTATGTTAGAGTAGACCTTAGACCTAAACGACTCATAACTGGTTGGACTATCCACGGGAGGTACTTTACAACAATCTGATCACAAGTTAATCAGTCAGGTAGGGGCAAGATCAGTGGGAGATATCCATGCCTGAGCAACGGACCTAATTATACCAAACCACTGTTCTTCGAGATTTCGCCTTTCAATCCCCAACTTTTGGTACTGATTTGACAAGAGTCAAACTCTAACAACTTCTTCTATAGGTCAATCTCCTATTGAGTCCGAGATGTCCCTAGGGCCAACATATACTCGATTTTAGTTAGGATTGGGTTTGTGAGTGAGGAGATGGTTTTTGAGGTGATGAAGGTAATGACTTCCCCACCTTATCTTGTTTAAGGATATGCCCTTAAATATTTTCGTGCGCGTGTACAAATATTTAGCAAAAAAATAACACTTAAGCAATATAAATTATTCAAAGTGTTCCCTATGCTAAATGCTATGCACATGTACCTTTGCTCAAGCACTTTTCTACAGTAATGTAAAATATAATAAAATATACAAATCCCTAATGCAAAACTATTTTTAGCATTTACAATCAACCAAGTTACTATTGAATTAATACAGTGTGCACAATAGGTTAAGTAGAAAAAATAACTCCTGCAGAAGATTGTAAATTTCAATTCAAGCAACCTGCAATCAAATAGAGTGAGTAATTCACTCTAATTGTCGTGCCATAGTAAAGCAGAGAGCTTCTGGGCTCGGCTTTCAAGAGCAGAGTCCCAGAACTTCTTATATATATTCTGTAGCAATAATTTTTCTGATTTTAGCCCTTGCACAAAATACAGAGGAGAAAAACTTAACCGTTAGCAAACTTAAAAAGAAACTTACCGTCCCTTCCCGACAATGGCGCCAAAATTTGATCGAGTCTTTACCTGCGTAAAAAAGTAGAGTTTAGGAATGAAGATAGAAAGTGTCAGATTGTTCAATATTACCGCTATAGTAAATGGCTATACGGGTCGTGATTCACAAGGAGAGACCGCGATTGAAGCGTTTAGTAAATTTTTTTCTAAGTTACTAGATCAGTTAAAATATTTTTTTCTTAGTTTTATTTAAAAAAAGCATTAATGTTAAAAGAAAAAGAGAAGATAGAAGATGGTAGAAGAAATGGTATTGTTGTTTTAAAAAAGAAAAGAAAAACTAAGAAAGAAGAATAAAGAAAGAAGAAGTATGGAATTCTAAACTCAAAAGTAAAGAAATAGAGAACTAATACTTACTTACCTCCTTAAAGCTTATTTTTCCTCTTATCCGTAGAGACGACTTACCTTGGCTTGAAGGCAATCACAACATGGCTTATAGGATCTTTCTCATTCCAATCGATCTATCAAATGGAAGTGCAAGCAGAAACTAAAAACAAAAAATAATACTAACTATTAGAAACAAATGTCCATCGCTATAAGCCATCAATGGCACTTGCAAGTGCAAGGTATAATCGAGACTATCAGATTCATTTGGATTACAACCAAGAAAGAAGGTAATAAGAAAAAGAATAAAATAAATAAACTTCGATTTAGATTGAAAAATGATGAAAGAAAGGAAAGAAAATTATATTTGTGTCACTCTCAATATAACTTTCTTTCTCTCTTTTTAACATAAATCTTAGTCTAATCTTAGTTTACAAAGAAACTAAAAATTTACATTAAAAAGAGAAAAGAAAACATAAGTTAGAACAAAAGAAAAGTCTAAACTAAACTCTCTACTGGATTAGTGCACTTTTGTCTCTGAATTTACAGATATTTATAGGAGAAATGGGGTGGAGAGAGTGTGCTTGAGGATGAGACCAATTGCTGGCCCAATAGAAAAGAACTTCTGATAAGGTTGGAGATAAGGTTGAAAATATGGACAAAATCGCTTGCCCAGCAGAAAAGATCTTCTGGTAGAATTGGATATAAAGTTGGAGATATGGCCAATCGCTTGCCCAACATAAAAGATTTTCTGATAAAGTTGGAGACGGGCTAGGTTAAATATTTATTTATCTCTTGATCTTTAGTTAGATTGTGTCTTATCTCTCTAAATCTTCTGAATATATGTCCCAATCCTCTAGATATCCCTTTGTATATTGATAGGGTTGCCTTTGGACTTCTGAATTTTTCTTTATGCTCATTGATTCTCCAAGCTAACCAGATGGATCCATATAAGTCTAATTTAATAGGTATTTATTCAGTATTGTCTTCTCTTTCTCCATTAATAATCACCCTGCATAATTTAGACATTAAGATAAATTAATGGTAGAGTTTATTACAAGACAAATGTAGAAATATAATAATAGATAATGCAATATACGTGTACAATCACTTAGCAAGTACAACAAGCAGTTAGACCTCTAGATTACCCCTAGTGGACGAGTGTTGTCTTGTGAGTGTTTGCAGTGAATATACCAATTAAATTCAAGGAAATAAAATAAAAAGATTAAGAAATAAGCATATAAAAAATAAGAATAACTGAAAAATGAAGAAAGAGAAACATAAAAAGAAAGAAAAAGTAAAATATTTTTCTTCAGCAAGAATCACTAGTCAATAAGGTCAATAGTTTCCACAAGTAATCATTTTCAAGTTCAATCTCCTATCAAGAAATCCCTTCATCTCTTCCTAGAGCTTTCAAATCCTATCATATCCCACCATCCTAATTCTATGCATCTTTGTGAACATGTAATAACTCTTAACTTGAGACTTTGATTCAAACTTTTCATACTTAACTTTTTTGCACAATATAAAAGTTTTGAAGTATTACTACTTTGTTGCCTTTTAAGCATTTTTTAAATATATATAACTCATCCAACTCTCTTTCATGTAAATATCAAGACTTCTTAAGGCCAAGATATCTAACTAATTGATCATTAGACATATTAATGTATATAACTTTTTTTTTAACTTACCTAATTATCTTTTGCGTAAATGCCAAGGATTCTTGAGGCCAAAGTTTCTGACTAATTAATAATTTAGGTTCATTATACTTTATATATGATGTACAATTTGGCAAGTGCACCACTCATTTACAAGTAATAAAGTGATGAATATAGTGTCGAACCTACGAGGATTGCTATCTTATTAAGTACCATAGGTGTATTAACTCAAAACTTTATTTGAAAGATAGAAAAAAATAGACAAGTAAATTAAACTAAACAGATATTAGTTTTGGATAGAGAAAATACTAAGGCAATTGATTTCAACAATTTAATAATCTGATTTAACAAGTTGATTTGTTAGTAACTACATACTACTCATGTTAACAATCAAAAATCTTTATCCAAATTAATAATCTCTATCACGTAATATTAATTCTATCCTTCAGTTCAGAGCCCACAATCTTTCGATCCAGTGTATTTATTAGCCTTAAGCATTGAGATTTATAGTTTTACTCTTAAAATAATACAACCTATGCTTCTCCTATCAATTCAACCTATAGAAAGTGGTTTTTATTTTTACATGTATTGCTAGGTTATCTCCTATCAGTCTCCAACCTAACCATCTTTATAATTATTACAATCAATTTATAACTTGAAGAATAAGAATAAAAACTTACCATAGAAAGATTTAACATGAAGATCAAAGTAGTATAATAGAAACTAACATAATAACAAGATTAAATCTTCATATAAATAGCCTACATCAATGCCCTAGGTATGGTGATTTAGTTAATGATAAACAAATTGTAAAGCAAAATAATAAACATGATTTCAATCTTCATATAGTAAATTAAAAGAGAATGAAAAAGATAACACCAATTTGGAATCAGGTTTGATTCTTAGTTACCACTTCTCCTTTGATCTTTTCTTCTAAAGCATCAAAAAAAATTCTCCAAAAACTAGAATTTTATAAAAGAAAGAGTATTAACAAGAGAGAAACTAAAATATAAATTACTAAACCTCTTCTATTCTAGTATTAACAAGAGAGAAACTAAAATATAAATTACTAAACCTCTTCTATTCTAGTCTAAAGCTTATTTTTTTGTAAGAGATTGATATTGTATTAATAAACTCTAGAGACTTATTCTAGTAAGGAATACAAAAAGAACTCCAAATTCAACTTCAACTCAGTGTTGGTATTCAATTTTGAATTGGACTACAGTCAGTTCATGGTAATTGTGAAAACAAGCAGTCAATCGATTGAACTAGAAAATCTTGTCAACATAAAAATTGTAGCTCTTTTAGTCTTCTTTTCATAGGATCTTGAATAACCTAAATTGAATTTCTATAACGAAAGTTATGATAAATTAAAACATGTGCAGACGGAATTAATTCTAAATCTGAGCTGACTTCTGGTTGACCAGTCAACGACGAATCGCCGTAGTCAACAGAGAATCTGTTGTTTGACTTTAACTTTTGACTTTTAAACTTTGGGATCTTCTTTCATATGATGTGTGGTCTCTTTTGGACTCTCTGATTTCATCTTTGCATCTCTGTATCAATGAATTCTTCACTGCAACTCTTCTTTTTAATCGTTTTTCGTTATTTTTCTCAAAATCTACTCTTGACTTCAAATCTTCAAAAAGTCGTAAACAAAATAGCCTATACAACATTTAAGTGGCAAAAATAGGTATAAAAAGAATATAAATATTGATGCAAATGACATTCATCAATATATATATATATATATATATATATATATTATATATATATATATATATATATATATCAATATTTTTTTAGTATTAAGTAATCCTCATCATCCCAAGTTTAAATAAATGTGTAAGTGTGGACAAGATGCATAATCACGTAGATAAATTTCAGACGGTATTCAATTTTCAGAATTTTCATCTCTTTTTAAAAACTTAAGAAATCTATCAAATTGATGTCACAAGAAAATTCAAACTTTATGTCACTAAATCCCTTAAGGCTAGGTAATCTTACTAAAATTTTAAAAAAATTTTGTTAGTAAAAGGAAAAAATTCTAGTAAAATCCTAAAAGAAAAAAAATCTAGTCTAAAAATTAAAGAGATAAAACAAAAATAAAGAAAATTTCTAACCAAAAAATAAAGAAGAAAAATAACTAAAAGAAATTTTTTAAAAAAAATCCTAAAAAACCTAAAAAAAATTACAAGTTCTTCCCCCATACCTAAACCATGTCATACCTTCATGCACAATAGGATGAATAGTAATAGATATATTTAGCAAAGAAATTCCAATCCCAAAAAATCAAGTAAATATTTCAAATTATCATGAAACCATCTATCAGAAACTACCCACGTGTATAAAATATCTAGAAATTGAAAATCATAAATATTATTAAAGTGGAACAAAATCACCTGAAAAGAATTTCAGGACTCGTTCCATATTTTCTCGACTAATCAACCGTCTAAACACAGATTCACCGTCTCTTTACTTCTTCTGGTCTTGATATTTTCCTCACATGTTTTCTCCGTCTTGGTGGTTCATCTTGTATCTCTGTTCCTCTTGAAACACTGGTTCTGAATTGAAGAAAAGAAAAAATTAGTATACATATTTAAGACAAATTATCTACTTACCTTGATTCATCGACTCTGCCCACAAGAACACTTGTCACTTTCCCAATGTGTTATCTTCATAGGAAATTTGGAGGAGCTCAATCTCTTCATCAGCTTAGCTTGAATCCTCTCCAATTTGCTTTTTGTCCTCTTTAGCTTCGGCCTATATTTCTTTAGATTTGTCCTCTTTAAACTTTGCATGCAACGAATCATCAAATCATCATTATCATACGGTAAAGCATCTTCAATCTGTGAAGAGACACATCCAATACTATTAGACAAATACTTGAAATTGTAAAAACTTAGTGATTCATCATGTTACGTCTCTTGAAAAGATTGCTCAAATGGTGTCCCATCAAAAGTGTAGATACTGAAGTCAAGTTTCTTTCTTTCAAAAGGAATTCAAAATTTAATTACAACTTTTTTAACTTTAGGTTCTTCAATGCTTTCTGGGAGATCTGGAGCATACTCTTATTCAAGATGGATCTCAAGAATCATCAGGGAGATGCTGAATTGGCCATTCAAATGGTGAATCCACTATCTGACTCTGGCTTCTGCTGATGAAATTTGCCAACAAGATATTATGTCCTCATCTTCTTGTTCTGTGATCTTTGTTATTGTTTCTTCTGCCTGTAGTATGGATAAATGTGCGACAAGCATCTTCATATAATTACGGTACCACTCGGGCTCCTTCTCGATGCATGATGTAGCTCACCTAGAGGGGGTGAATAGGTGACAAGCTAATCTAGTGAAACACTAATGCGAAATTAAAACTAATTATGCAAACTAAAAACTATTACGCAAACACACAATGTATAACCAAAGAGTGTAGCCGAATTTCCGATGAGGGGCTCTAGACTATCTCCTCAAGATTCCTCTAGATTAAGAGTTGAGGTGCAACTATGGCTCTCTTGGTTGAATACAAGTGTGAGAAAACAATCACAAGCATATATCAATTAAGCACAAATATATCAAACAATAAAGAGATAAATAATATAAGCATGCAAGATATATAAACACAAGTGAGAAAGAGATGAGCAATCGCAAACACGGGAGAATTATTTCGAGGTTCGAGCACACTTGCTCTATCCCCGCCAAAAACACTAAGAAGAATTTCCAATATAAACGATCTCGCAAGATCACTCGGTGTCATAACACCTACAACGAGCTCCCTCAAGAACTCTTGGACCCGCAAGTCCCTCATTTGTAACTGCAAGAACAACATACACAAGCACACTAGCTTGCCGACGCCGTACCTCTACACCGAGCTCCCACAAGAACTCGTCATAACGCGAACCCACAAGTTTGCCTACTCAAATACAAAGATGAAACCTTGGTGATCTCTACACTTTGATCATCAAAAATAACTCTCACAATAAGTACCCTGAGGATGAATTTAATAATGAAAAGCTCAAGCTTGTGTGAGAAAACAAGTTAGATTGAATGGTGAAAAACTCAAGAAATCTCTTTTGAAAACACTCTTAAAAACTCTCCTTTTGATATGAAAGTTTTAGCCCAAAAATATGTGGAGAAAAACTCTAAGATAGATGAAAAAAAAACTGGGTCTAATACTTCTCTAAAATCTTATTTAAAACTTGCCAAGAGAACCTTTTTTATAGGGTTCAGAAATATAGCCGTTGGGGTCCAGAACATGCCAAGAATGGCCTGTCGGTCGACCGCCCGGTCGACCGACCAACGGTCAGATTTTTGACCGTTCGGTTTATTAGTCAACTGACCGGTCGACCACCCAAGGCAATTTGCCTGTCGGTGGACCGCCCGGTCGACCGAGGCCAAAATCAGAGAGTGAAATCTCTGGTCGGTCGACCGGGGCTAGATCCAGAGAGCAAGCTCTCTAGATCGGTCGACAACACGGTCGACCGGCCCAATGGCCAGAGCCTTTTGCACGTCTTGTGCACATCGGTCGACCGTCCGGTCGACCGAAATCTGGTCCGGTCGACTCAGGCTGGGTTTTAGGGTTTTGAAACTTGGTCTTTTAAATACCCATAAAATCCCATAAAACTCTATAAAATTCACAAAAATAAGTTCATTGAAATACTTTGAAGTACAAATATGTGTGATCAACAACACATATTACAAACTTTTTGAACCATTTTTGTGATATAAAAATTTAGCTTTAAACAAAAATCGGTATTTTTCAAAATCTAACTTTTAAATGAAAAACCGAATTTTCAAAGCTTGTCCAAATACAAAAATAAGATATTAAAATACTTTTGAAGTATAGTGTGTATAGATATGATCCAATACACATATAAGATGAAATATCTATGTTTTTGACAAAAAGCTCTAAACAAAGTTTTGATAAATACAAAACTCAAACGCATGATATAGAAACATCAAATAAGTTTTTCTAAACATTTGAATCAACAATGTGTATGGATAAAATTCAAAACATATATAAACTATATAAACTTGTTTTGATGAAATCTAATCATGAAACATAAGGATGTATACTTTGAAGCTTAAAACCAAAAATGTATTTTCTAAAATCAAAACTATTCTTATGAAAACACATATAAATTTTGTATGTGTGTGTATGAGCTAGAGCAATCCACAACTAATGTATCCTTTACATTTTATCTAAAATACACAAATCTTAAACTTACAAATATAGACTCAAGTCTTCTTGAAAATCTTCTTCTCTTAAAAATCTTCTCTTGAAAATCTTCTTCTCCTTCTTGACTTGGTCCAAACCTTGATCCAAAGAGTTAGACTCCTCTTGAGTACTTGATGCGATCTTTGAAGCGAGAGCTCTTGAATCAACACGTGCTAGCTTCAAAACTTGACTTCGAATCTTTTGTTAAAACTAAATGTTGGCCCAAAGATTACACTCTCCGGTTTATGCATTTTGATGATAAGAAAACATATAAAAGCTATTTGGTACTAATAGAGGTTCAAGAATGAATTTCAGGTTGATACAGGTATTGATGGCACAAGAGTTCTCAAGCATTTTACAAGGTTGATAGCTCAAGAGGACTCACTCATAGGTAAGAGCGCGGTTCAGAGACACCTACCTATGGATCATTGTGTTATTAGTTTGTTAAAGAATAGTATATAGTATTGAAACTCAAATACCCTACACATACAAAAATTGCACGTGTTTTCAAAAGATTATTTTTGACTCTTGATAAAATACTTTAAGTCCTATTTCAGTATATACATAATTAGCTTATTGTATTTTACAAAGCCTTTACATAAATTCATTTTGAAAATAACATATCTTCATATCAAATCTCTAACCTATTTTTTAGCTTATGACCTACTATGGTCGACTGGGCGGTCGACCAGCTCTGTTACAGGTCAGAACGGTCGACCGCGTGGTCGACCGCAGTCCTGACCTATGGGGTGAGCATGTGTGCACGTTCTCTGGTCGACCGGGCGGTCGACCGGACCCCATTACGGTCGACCGACTGATAGACCCAAACTCCCAGTTTTGGACGGTCGACCAGGTGGTCGATCGGCTTCAGCCAACTGTTATAATTTCTGAAAACTGGTCGACCAGCCGGTCAACCGTGCTATGTATTTCTGGCCAAATGGCTAGTTTTTTAAACCTATTTTAAAACATGGTTATTATCTTAATAACGTGATTTTAGGCTGGATTTTGGTCTTATTATACCTGCTTAGTCCAAATAGATATTTACCCTTTAATCCCTACCTAAATCCTATATATATGGGTGGTTGAGGTTGAGGTGAATTACAATAATTATTGCAAAGATTTCAAAGTTTGAGTATTCTTGAAAGAAGTGTTTTACTCTCAGTTTTTGTGCTCTGATCTCTGATTTACTTCTGAAGTTTTTGAATAAAATCTCTCTTCTACTTTGTTTTATTTTCACTTACAAACCTTGAGTTTCAATCCTACATATTATTCTTTAGGGTTTTGTAATGAAATTTTTTTAAAAGAGAGTTTGTGGTCTTTTGATCACCAAGTGAGTATTGTACTTGTGGCTACACTACCTCTGGATTAGAGGAGTGTGACTGAGGAGTTGAGTACTCCCTAGTGATTGTAATCCTTTGTGAAAATTCTAGTGGATCGGAAATCCTTCTGGGTGAAGGCGGGGACGTAGAGCTGGGTGCTCGAACCTTGAAATAAATCTCTATGTTTGCGATTGGTTTACTTGTGTCTTTTACTTTCTATTCATTCATTCTTATATTGTTGATTTATACTCTTACAACAAGATTACATTGTGCACCTCAAACTCTTATTTAGAGGAATCATGAGAAAGAAGTTCAGAGCCCTTCACGGGGTATATGACATCTAATCTTGCTTTGAGTGATCGTTGCATCATCTCATTTTTAATTTGTGCATTGATTATCATTACACCTATTCACCCCCTCTAGATGTGATTTCAATTGGTATCAGAGCTAAAACTCTAGTTTTTGGCTTTACATCCTTAGAGAGATCCTATAAGTTGCTAATCACTATTTTCATATCTTCATTCATCCACTAGTAAAGATGGCCGATAACATTTAGACCCCTCCCAAATTTGATGGACTCAACTTTCCCATATTGAAAGTTAGGATGAACATATTTTTGCAATCTCTAGGTAGCCGAGTTGCTAAGTCTTTGACCAAGCCCTATAGTACACCCGAAGGTGAGGAGGAGTTGGTCCGAACTTACCTCCAAGGAAGTTGATGCAAATTCGAAGGCTCAAAATGTCTTGCTTTTAGCATTAAATGAGGATGACTTAACACGGGTTATCCATTGCAAATCCGCCTATGAGATTTGGCAACACTTATTGGTCACTCATGAGGGAACATTACAAGTCAAGAGAGCTAAAATTGATCTCTTGCGTTCCCAATATGAAAGTTTTAGAATGCAAGAAAATGAATCTATTGATGATATGATTACTAAGTTTACTAAAATCACAAATGCTCTTGCTTCTCTAGGTGATGAAATCAACAATTACCAAATGGTGTGTAAGGTGATTCATGCACTCCCTTCATTATGGGAAATCAAAGCTACCACTTTGAAGGAATTGAACGACAAAGACGAGATGGAGCTCATTAGTCTTATTGGTAATCTTAAGACTAATGAGATGGAGAAAAAATCTAGAGAAGAAACGGTGCCTCAAAAGAAAAAGTCTATTGCTTTCAAGTCTACCTCCACCATCTTTGATGATGAAGAAGATGAAGAAGAAGATGAAGAGCTATCTCTTCTTATGAGAAATGTAAAAAGAATGTACCATAAGAAAAAGCTCAACCATAGAAGGCGATGGGAAGGGAAGGAGGAGAAGAAGATCACATGCGACAACTGTCAGAAACCTAAACACATCATGGCCGAATGTCCAGATTTCAAGAACAAGATATCTTCCTCCATGAAGCAAAAGAAGCCGTTTGTAAAGAAGGCGTTCAAAGCCACTTAGGATTCGGAAAGTGAATCCGAAGATAAAGTTGACACGGCTAACATGTGTTTCATGGCAAACACACCTAAGGTAACTTCCGAACCATCTTATGATGATATTAAAATAAGCAAAGAAGAGTTATTACAAGCTTTCATTGAACTTTCAGAAAATTATGATTTTAAGAAGAAAGATTGTTTAAAATTGAAAAAGGAAAATGAAATGCATAACAACCAAATTGCTATTTTTACCAAAAAAAGGATGAATTATCCTCCACTATTATTTCAACATAAAGAGATTTTGATGCCTACAGAGTTGCATGCAAAGCTAAATATCCTAAAATTGATGAAAATGAGATTTCTTTGTTAAAAACTAAAATAAATGATTTGGGAAATATTTTAAAAGAATGTGCATTTAACAACACTAAACTAGAAGAAATGTTGTCAAAGAAACACATGCACACTTCACATGTTTAACATGATAAACCATCACATGCTAAAACTCCACATGCTCATTATGCCAACACATTACATGTCAATCATGCTAAAACACCACATGTTCAGAAATCACATGTTCGTAAACCACATGCTCATTATGCTTTTAAATATGGAAGAATTTATAAATGTACTTATTGTGGCCGCCATGGTCATTTAGCCAAATTTTGTTATGATCATATAAATAGTATGAACAATCATGTTTGGGTTCGAAACACTAACGTATTAGGACCCAAGAAAATATGGGTACTAAAATCAACTATTCAATTATTTGATATAGGTACACACCAAGACTCCAAGACGTAGGGAGCGGTGGTACCTTGATAGTGGTTGCTCAAGGCATATGACATGGGACATCAACAATTTTGTAACCCTATCGAGGTATGTTGAAGGTGGCACTGTCACCTTCAGAGATGACTCCAAGGGCACCATCATCGGTATAGATAACATCAAGATTGGTACATCTCCTTTAATTGAAAATGTAGTTCTTATTGATGGGCTTAAACATAATTTACTTAGTATTAGTCAACTATGTGATCGTGGTTCCAAAGTTGTTTTTGATGAATATTCTTACAATATTTATGATTGTAAAACCAATGAATGTATTCCCACTAGATTTCGTAAAATAATGTCTACATTATTGATATGCTTAATTTGGATTGCTCTACAATGTTTAAATACTTTTGATGAGAATTCTTGGTTATGGCATAGAAGATTAGGCCATGCTTCTTTTGATCATCTTTCTAGAATCAATTCTAATGAATCGGTGAAGGGTATTCCTCATTTGAAGTTTGAAAAGGACCGCATTTGTGGTGCGTGCCAACTTGAAAAATAAACCAAGTCCTCTTTCAAACAATCAAGAATATCATGACATCTAGGCCATTAGAATTGATCCACATGGATCTATTTGGACCAACTAAAACTAAAAGTTTAAATGAAAATAGATATGTTTTGGTTTTAGTCGATGATTTCTCTCGTTTCACATGGATTTTCTTTTTAGAGTATAAAAATTAAACTTTTTCGCATTTTAAGATTTTTGAAAAAGGGTTGAAAAAGAAAAGGATTTTCAATTTTACGCATAAGAAGTGATAGAGGTGGTGAGTTTGTCAACTAATTCTTTATGACTTATTGCGATGATATGATAATGGAATTAAGCATGAAATGTCATGTCCTAGAACTCCACAACAAAATGGAGTCATTGAACGGAAGAATAAAGCTTTTCAAGAAATGGCTAGGACTATAATAAGTGAATACGGGCTCCCTCAAACCAAATTTATTTTGTAAAAATACTTCCAAAACTTCCTTTGAAATCTATCATTTGAGAAAACCAAATGTTTCGTATTTTAAAGGTGCAAATGTTTTATTTTGAACACCAAAGATAATTTGGGCAAATTTGATGCTAAGGCTTTTGAAAAATTTTTGTTGGCTATTCTAATACTAGCAAAGCATATAGAGTGTTCAATAAATCATTTCTTACAATTGAAGAATCTATGCATGTTAAGTTTGAGAAATCTAATGCATTTGTTAAGAATATTGTAGAGATTGATTCTTTAGGTGAAGACATAGAGAAAATATCCTTGAAGGACTCACCCATCCAAGAAGACAAGCAAGAACTTAATGGTGAAGTTCTGAGGATAAAGTGGAACCATCACAACCACTTCCTAAAGATTAGATATATGCTACAAATCATCCCAAAGATCTCATCATAAGTGATGTATCAAAAGGGGTAACCACTCGCTCCAAACTTCATGATTTGTGTGGGCATTATGCATTCATATCTCATATTGATCCCAAAAACATTCTCGAAGCCGAGGGTGACTCATATTGGTTGCTTGCTATGTAAGAAGAGCTAAATCAATTTGAGCGCAACCAAGTTTGGCATCTTGTTCCTAGACCTCATGATAGACCAATCATTGGTACTAAGTGGATTTTTAGGAACAAGTTGGATGAGTTAGGAAATATTGTTGGGAATAAAGCTAGGTTAGTGGCCCAAGGTTACACCCAAGTTGAAGGAATCGACTTTGAGGAGACCTTTGCACCCGTAGCACGGCTAGAAGCCATACGGATCACACTAGCTTATGCATCCTATAAAAATTTTAAACTTTTTCAAATGGATGTAAAAAGTGCATTTTTTAAATGGTTGTATTGAAGAGGAAGTATATGTTAAACAACCCCCCAGTTTTGTTAATCATATATATCCAAATTTTATTTTCAAACTAGATAAAATATTGTATGGTTTAAAACAAGCTCCAAGAGCTTGGTATGAAAGACTTTCTACCTTTCTTCTATCAAAAGATTTTGTTAAGGGCAAAGTAGACACCACATTATTTACTAAACATGTTGGTAGTGACATTCTTATTGTACAAATTTATGTTGATGATATAATCTTTAGTCCTACTAATGAATTACTTTGCAAGGAGTTTGAATCATGTATGCAACATGAATTTGAGATGTCTTTGATGGGTGAATTGAACTATTTTCTTGGACTCCAAATCAAGCAAAGGAGTGATGGGATCTTCATAAGTCAAGTTAAGTACGCTAAGGAACTCATCAAGAAATTTGAACTTGAAGACTCAAAAACTTGCAACACTCCCATGGCTATTACTACCAAGCTTGACAAGGATGACCAAGGTAAGAATGTAGACATAAGATTATATAGAAGCATGATTGGTAGTTTGTTGTATTTAATAGCTAGTAGGCTGGATATTATGTTTAGTGTGTGTCTTTGTGCTAGATTCCAATCTTGTCCTAAAGAATTCCACTTGATTGTGGTAAAACGCATTATTCGATACCTTAAGGGCACTATTGGAATGGGCTTATGGTATTCGAAGACCGAACATTCTCAATATGTTTTTCGGATGCCGACTATGCGGGTTGTAGAGTGGATAAGAAGAGTGCTTGTGGAACATGTCAATTTCTCGGTAATTGTCTTATTTCATGGTCTTTCAAGAGACAAAATTCGGTAGCCCTCTCAACCGTCAAGGTGGAGTATGTTGCGGCTGGGACATGTTGTGCTCAAGTCCTTTGGATGAAACATACTCTCCTTGATTATGATTTTTATTATGACCATATTAAAATATTTTGTGATAATACTAGTACAAGTCATATGACTAAGAATGCAAATCAATATAGTAAGACCAAGCACATAGAAATTAGATATCACTTTCTTAGAGATCATTTTGAGAAAGGTGATATTGATATTGATTATGTTTCTACTAATTTTCAACTTGCCGATATTTTCACTAAATCACTTGATTTCAATAGATTTTCCTTTATATGTGATGAACTCAATGTTTGTGTTATTGAGTAAAGAGGTTTTCATACTAATATATCCCTTTTGATGTATGAGAAAAAGGAGAGAAATATGTTTGTCATTATATGTATGTTTGTGTTTCTGTGCGTTTGTGTTTTGTTATCAAATAATAAGTTTGTTATATCAAAGAATATGTTTTCATTATGGTTTCATGTTTTTAGTATAGTATACTTGTTTAATATAGCATTATTTGAGGGGGAGTTTTTACCCCCTTCTATATCTTGTGTTATAGCATATATGTTTTGTTATCATTAAAAAGGGGGACATTGTTGGCCCAAAGGTTACACTCTCCGGTTTATGCGTTTTGATGATAACAAAACATATAAAAGCTATTTGGTACTAATAGAGGTTCAAGAATAAATTTCAGGTTGATACATGTATTGATGCTCAAGAGTTCTCAAGCATGTTACAAGGTTGATAGCTCAAGAGGACTCACTCATAGGTTAAGAGCGCGGTTCAGAGATGCCTACCTATGGATCATTGTGTTATAAGTTTGTTAAAGAATAGTATATAGTATTGAAGCTCAAATACCTTACACACACAACAATTGCACGTGTTTTCAAAAGATTATTTTTGACTCTTGATAAAATACTTTAAGTCGTATTTCAGTATATACATACTTAGCTTATTGTATTTTACAAAGCCTTTACATAAATTCCTTTTGAAAATAACATATCTTCATATCAAATCTCTAACCCGTTTTTCAGCTTATGACCTACTGCGGTCGACCGGCTCTGTTACAGGTCAGAACGATCGACTGAGCGGTCGACCGCTCTCCTGACCTATAGGGTGTGCATGTGTGCACGTTCCCTGGTCGACCAAGCGGTCGACCGGACCCCATTACGGTCGACCGAGCGGTCGACCGACTGACGGACCCAAACTCCCGGTTTGGGACGGTCGACGGCTTCAGCCAATGGTCATAATATTTTAAAATCGGTCGACCGTGCTATGCATTTCTGGCCAAACGGCTAGTTTTTTAAACCTGTTTTAAAACTTGGTTATTATCTTAAAACGTGGTTTTAGGCTGGATTTTAGTCTTATTATACCTGCTTAGTCCAAATAGATATTTACCCTTTAATCTCTACCTAAATCCTATATATATGGGTGGTTTGGGTTGAGGTGAATTACAACAATTATTGCAAAGATTTTAAAGTTTGAGTATTCTTGAATGAAGTGCTTTACTCTCAATTTTTGTGCTCTAATATCTGATTTACTTCTGAAGTTTTTGAATCAATTCTCTCTTCTACTTTGTTTTATTTTCACATACAATCCTTGAGCTTCAATCCTACATATTATTCTCTAGGGTTTTGTAAAGAAAATTTTTTCAAAAGAGAGTTTGTGATCTTTTGATTACCAAGTGAGTATTATACTTGTGGCTACACTACCTCTGGAATAGAGGAGTGTGATTGAGGAGTTGGGTACTCCCTAGTAATTGTAATCCTTTGTGAAAATTCTAGTGGATCGAAAATCCTTCTAGGTAAAGGCGGGGACGTAGAGCTGGATGCTCGAACCTCGAAACAAATCTCTGTATTTGCGATTGGTTTACTTGTGTCTTTTACTTTCTATTCATTCATTCTTATATTGTTGATCTATACTCTTACAACAAGATTGTATTGTGCACCTCAAACTCTTATTTAGAGGAATCACGAGGAAGAAGTTCAGAGCCCTTCACGGGGTATACGGCATCTAATCTTACTTTGAGTGATCGTTGCATCATCTCATTTTTAATTTGTGCATTGATTAGCATTACACCTATTCACCCCCCTCTAGGTGTGATTTCACTAAACACCGAATAAGATATTAATCAAATATCTGAAACTATATAAACACAAGATCATTAGTACTATAACTACATGAGTTAATCATCATCAAAGGTAGAGTGATGAGCCTTTGGGCCAACAATCTCCCCCTTTTTGATGATGACAAAACTCATGGAGTTATATATAAATGAATTAAAGATAAACTTCATAGAAGCTCCCCTTAACTCATGCATAGCAATAAACAAATAGATATTCGATGAAGTTCATAAACTAAACACAAATATATGCATAAACAATAATATAAAACATGCATATATAAACTCTCTAAATTCTTCTCCCCCTTTTTGTCAATTCATCAACAAAGGGTGAAGATAAACAAGCAATAAAGATGTATATGCGATATACATTCATGAAGAGGAGAGATGTTAAGTTAACTTCCCTTACATACATGTATTACATGGAGAAGGGATGACTAGACCCTAATTCACATAAAGAATTATATACAATGTATAAGCGGAGATGTTATGCTCCCCCTACACACGTGTATCACATAAGGGAGAGAGGTCAAACTCCTCAATATATAAAATACACTCAACATGAATCTATATATAGAGGAGACATTAAGCTCCCCTTGCAAATAGGGAATACATATCAACAAATTTTGAAAAATTTTGAAATCAATTTTAAAACAAATTTTGAAATTTTTTGAAATCAACAAAATAAATTATGATACCAATAAAATCAAATTGTAGTTGACAAAATAAAAGTTGATACCACTTGTAGATAAATAAAATTATTAAGATACCAATAGTAGATTTTGTATCAATTTAAATCAAAAAAATACCAATTGTAAGTGAAACATGAAGTACATTTTGATACCAAAAAATACCAATTGAATTCAATGAATAAGCTTGTGAAGATACCAATTAACATTTAGGATTAAATCAAGCTTAGCATAAATATAATTTGTGCTTTAAGAATGTATGACATGTAAAATAAGCATAATCAAAATCATATATATGTATCAGAGCAATATAATGTCAATTTAAATATGATCCATACATATATAGAAATCATGAGTATACAAAATGCATTTTCATTGAAAATTATGTATAAATCAAACCTACCACCCTATCCATGCACATGATTGAAAGATATTCAATAAGGGTATACAAGGCATGATCGCCCATCCAACTGCCCTTCGAAGGTAGAAGTTTTCAAAAATAAGGTTTTGAAGATAACTATAGATTGAAAACACTACCAAATGAAGAATAAATAACTAGTTTAAAATAGTTTTTGATAACTAGTTAAAAATCCTTCAAACCAAAATATATATCTCATGAAATATGTATATTACACAAAAATTGACACTCAAAATTCATAAGATCCATAAATGCTCATGAAAACAATTATATGAGTAAACATAAAGGTAAGTGTACGAGAATCATGCAAATGATATATTCGTGAATAAACAATAAAGCTTAAAACAAAAACTCAAATCAAATTCTTTTTCACAAAAATATGATATATCATATAAACATGAAAGAATCATCAAAACTAGGACAAACAATGTACAATCAAACAAATAACTGAGTACATAAAAGAAATAGAGCATGTAAAGCATGTATCCCAAGAATTGTATTTGTATAACAAAAGTTTTAATAAAATTTGTATATCAACATGATATAGACATATAAATCATAAAAACATGAATCAATCAAAGGAATAGACATGTAAATTCATTTGAAAATATAAATAAAGTTTTTCAAAAATACATGCATAGCTAACAACCAATCAACTTAACATTAAGCACAAAACAATCTATGACTGAGTCTAGGTTAATATTAGTATATAAATATTTAAAGTATTTTAAGAAGAGGAAGAAATGGTTATCAAACCAATGTAGCCAATTCATTTCTCTAAAACATGAGGTGGTTCTTCCACCATACTTCCTTGATAATGATGCATCAATTGGGTATGTCCATCAAGCTCCAAGTGCATCCACCACCAAGACACCAATCCTCTCACATTTTGTGAGAGCCCACACCTACATCAAAAATAAGAGGTGGAGACTTTGGTACCCATATTTTTTTGAGTCCATGGGGGTTAGTAACATATAAAACCCAAATATTTTTATTTGTAAAATTTAAATAATTTATTCTATCAAAGTAAAATTTTGCAAGATGGCCATTGCGGCCGCAATGTGTACATTTGTACACTCTAATATAGATATGAGAATGGGTGTAATCATGGTGTACATGAGGTGTATGTCGTATAGGATTTGCATGCATGTGTGGAATTTGTTTCTTGCGAAACATAGATTGCAATCTATTATGGTTAAATGCACATTGGCTCAAAGTGGAGCCCAAACAATCAATGTTCTTTATCAATGTACAAATATCTTTTTCAATATTAGAAGAAAAAACATGAGTTCATTTTCTTTTTAGAAATGTTTCCTTTTTCATTCAAAACAATTTCTTTTTCAAAGATTTTTTTCATTTAAAATAATTTTCTTTTCCTTTTCCACTAAAATTATCTTCATTTTCAAAGATTCATTTTCTTTTGAAATACATTCAAATTTATTTTTAAAAGAATCTTTTTCTGTTAACAAAAAATTATTTTCATTTTTCAGTTTTTTATTTTTCATTTTTAGCAACTCAAATTTTTTAAGAAGTTTGTGGCAAAATAATGCAAGGTCATCATATGGCATCTCAACTTCTTCATCTAACTCGGAATCGAAATTTATCTCAAGGGGCCATCCCCTTGGACCATGTAGCACATGTTGGAAGTGGCACTTCCATCATCCGAGTCACTCTACTTATGATGTGGTGTTTGTTCTCCAAGAGAGCAAAGGGTGTTCCATACTATAAAAGCCGAATTAAAATTAGAAACCCTAGATAAATATTCATCATTTAGGGTACTTTTTAATGCATGGATGGCTTTTGTATTAGCCTCTAGATATTTGCCATTTAAACAATATGAATCTTTAGTAGTGGCAAAATAGACATGAATACCTAGTGATTTTAGGTACATTGATATCTTAACTTTCCAAGTTGGATGTTAAGAATATCAATCATGGGAGGTGTCATGAAATCCATATGTGTATGTAAATAAATATTGTGATTAGTTAAAGAGGATCTGTAACTCAAGGTTGTTAGACCCAAATCAAGAGCACAAAGCTCTGATATCAATTGTAGCTCACCTAGAGGGGGAATGAATAGGTGACAAGCTAATCTAGTGCAACACTAATGCAGAATTAAAACTATTATGCAAACTAAAAACTATTACTCAAACACACAACGTATAATCAAAGAGTGTAGCCGAATTCCCGGTGAGGGGCTCTGCACTATCACTTCAAGATTCCTCTAGATTAAGAGTTGAAGTGTCACTATGGCTCTCTTGGTTGAATACAAGTATGAGCAAACGATCCCAAACATATATCAATTAAGTACAAATATATCAAGCATATAAAAGATAAACAATATAAGCATGCAAGATATATAAACACAAGTGGGAGAGATGAGCAATCGCAAACACGGAAAAATTATTTCGAGGTTCGAGCACACTTGCTCTACGTCCCCGTCTTCAACACTATGAAGAATTTTCACTATAAATGATCCCGCAAGATCACTCGGTGTCATAACACCTACAACAAACTCCCTCAAGAATTCTTGGACCCGCAAGTCCCTCACTTCTTCCTATAAGAACAACACACGCAAGCACACTAGCTTGCCGAGGCCGCACCTCTACACCGAGCTCCTACAAGAGCTCATCACAACGCGAACCCACAAGTTCGCCTCCTCAAATACAAAGATAAAACCTTGGTGATCTCTACACTTTGATCACCAAAAATAACTCTCACAACAAGCATCCTTGAGGATGAATTTAGCAATGAAAAGCTCAAGCTTATGTGAGAAAATAGGATAGATTGAGTGGTAGAAAACTCAAGAAATCTCTTTTGAAAACACTCTTAAAAACTCTCCTTTTGATATGAAAGTTTTAGCCCAAAACCATGTGAAGACAAACCCTAAGAGAGATGAGAAAAACTGGCTCTAAAATTTCTCCAAGACTTGTCTAAAACTGGCCAAGAGAGCCCTTTTTTATAGGATTCAGAAATATAGTCGTTGGGATCCAAAACAGGCCCAGAATGGCCTATCGACCGACCGACCAATGGTCAGATTTTTGATCATTGGGGTCGACCAGCTGGTCGACCGCCCCAAGGCAATTTGCCTGTCAGTCGACCGCCCAGTCAACCGAGACCAGAACCAGAAAGTGAACTCTCTAATCGGTCGACTGGGGCCAGATCCAGAGAGCAAGCTCTTTGAATTGGTCGACCGCACGGTCGACCGGCCCAATCGCGAGAGCCTTGTGCACGTCTTGTGCACATCGGTCGACCGCCCGGTCGACCGAGATCTGGTCCGCTCGGCCAGTCGATCGACCGCCAATGGACTCAGGATGGGTTTTAGGATTTTGAAACTTGGTCTTTTAAATACCCATAAAATCCCATAAAACTCTATAAAATCTACAAAAATAAGTTCATTGAAATACTTTGAAGTACAAATATGTGTTACCAAAAATCAACACATATTAAAAACTTTTTGAACCATTTTTGTGGTATAGAAATTTAGCCTTAAATAAAAACAGGTATTTTTCAAAATCCAACTTTTAAATGAAAAATCTATTTTTTCAAAGCTTGTCCAATATAAAAATAAGATATTAAAACACTTTTGAAGTATAGTGTGTATGGATGATCCAATACACATATAAGATGAAATATCTATATTTTTTACAATAAGCTCTAAACAAAGTTTTAATAAATACAAAACTGAAACACATGATATAGAAATATCAAATAAGTTTTTCTAAACATTTGAACTAACAATGTGTATGGATGAAATCCAAAACACATATAAATCATATAAACTTGTTTTGATGAAATCTAATCATAAAACATAAGGATGTATACTTTGAAGCTCAAAATCAAAACAGTATTTTTTAAAATCAAAACTATTCTTATGAAAACACATATAAATTTTGTGTGTGTATATGAGCTTAACAATCTATAACTAATCTATTATTTATATTTTATCTAAAACACAAATCTTAAACTTACAAACGTAGACTCAAGTCTTCTTGAAAATTTTCTTCTCCTTCTTGACTTGTTCCAAACCTTGATCCAAAGAGTTAGACTCCTCTTGAGTACTTGATGCGATCTTTGAAGCGCGAGCTTTTGAATCAACACGTGCTGCTTCAAAACTTGACATCGAATCTTTCGTTGAAGCTAAAAACTGACAAGATCTTGATCAAATATCTGAAATTATATAAACACAAGATCATTAGTACTATAACTACATGAGTTAATCATCATCAAAACTAGAGTGATAGGTCTTTGGGCCAACACATGATTCTTCCTCTTTATGTGTTTTAGCCTCTTCTAAAACTTCTTGCTTCTACTTCAAGACAATTTTCTCCCCTTGCTCTTCTGACTCTTTCTCAGGATTACTTGGTAAACTCTCCTAGGGCATGTTTCCTAAGACGGTAGTAATCTCGCCTATTTGAACTATAAGGGCTTGCATAGTGATTAAGTAAAACCTGCACAGAAAATTTAGAATTTCAGAAATGAATAATAGAAGTGCAAAGTACTCAATACTACCGCGATAGCAAGTGGTTATGCGGGTTGTGATCCACAAAGAGCGACTAGCGATATAATTGTTTAAGTAAGTCTCTTTTAAGTTCACAAAAAATGGTTAAAGTCTTTGTTCTTTAAAAGAAAAAGAAAAATAAGCTATGTTAATTTGTAAAAGTGGTAGATAGGAGGAGATGGTGATTTTGGAAAATTGAAAACTAAGTTAAAGAACGAAACAAAAAGAGTAAAGAAAATAGAGTTGTGATTGGAAGTGTTCTAAACTAATGGATTAAAAAAAGGAAGAAAAGTAAAAAGAAATACCTCTTTTAGCCAAATGCTTACCTTGATTTTTTGGCGACGGTGTTACCTTGAAGTGGAGGCGATCAGCACATAGCTCATAAGAGTTGATTTTTGTCTCTTCCACATTACATCATCAAGATGACACAAATATGAAATGATGCAGACTGAGACTAGAATCCATCATCATGAGCTATCGGTGGCACTGACAAAGGCAATGCTCTTTCGATGCTATAAGACTCACTTGGATTATCAAAAGAGAAAAAGTAAAAGAAAAATAAGAACACGAAAACTAAGTTAAAGAACGGAAAATTGAAAAAGAAGAACACGAAAGCTATGTTAATTTGTAAAAGTGGTAGATAGGAGGAGATGGTGATTTTGGAAAATTGAAAACTAAGTTAAAGAACGAAACAAAAAGAGTAAAGAAAATAGAGTTGTGATTGGAAGTGTTCTAAACTATTAGATTAAAAAGGAAGAAAACTAAAAAGAAATACTTACCTCTTTTAGCCAAATGCTTACCTTGATTTTTTGGCGACGGTGTTACCTTGAAGTGGAGGCGATCAGTGCATAGCTCATAAGAGTTGATTTCCGTCTCTTCTACATTACATTATCAAGATGACACAAGTATGAAATGATACAGACTGAGACTAGAATCCATCATTATGAGCTATCAGTAGCACTTACAAAGGCAATGCTCTTTCGATGCTATAAGACTCACTTAGATAGCTATTGGTATCAAAAGAGAAAAAGTAAAAAGAAAAAGAAGAACACGAAAACAAGGAAGAACATAAAAATCTGTACTTTTTGATTACATAGAGAAATGATGAAAAAAAGGAGGAAGGTTACATCGGTGTCACTCTCAATATAAATCTCTCTCTTACTTACATGAATCTCATTCTACCCTATGTTTACAAAGAATAAAAATTACATTAACATAAAAATGAAAACCTACATTAAACTAAATGAAAACTGGCCTAAGAATCTATCTCTGCCTAATCGTCCCCTGTGGCCTCAGAATATGTAGGTATTTATAGCAAATACAGAAAGGGGGAGAGGCGACTGAAGATAGGGGGAGCAAACGCTCCCCCATATCTCTTCACATTGTCACGGATCCGCGGCCTGGGTGTGGCCAAGTGGCCATACCCTGGGGCTGGATCTTCATGTTTTGTTGTTGGCTCCTTTTATCCAATTGGTTTCGCAGTTTTAACTCTGGATTCGTCGATATCATTGTTGATCTTCAGCTACCCGAAATGGATTCTAAAAATCTGAATTTAACTTGTTTCTGTTTGGTGTTATCTCTCTGATTTGTTCTAATCTTCAGCTGAACATTTTCCCTCATTCTTGATTTTGATTTAATCTGAATTTTAGTAGGCTTTTGGGCTTGTTTTCTCTTCCCTCTCCTTTAGTAAAGGCCTGCATTAATTTAGACAAAAATACTATTAAAAAATAATGTTTATTATATCATAAATATGAGAATGTGATGATAAATAAGCAATATTAGTAATCGATTACATGGATGTTGTTGTATTCTTTTGGTACTGAGTCGTATTTGTTGCGAGTTATGCCAATGTTTCTTTCAAGTTTGGTTTCTTCTCCATTTGTGGTTGAAAATATTGAGGCTCAAAATCATAATTGTTGTAGTTTCACAGAGGGTTTTGAGGGTTTTGATTATCTCCCAAGCCAGATTGTAGGTGTAAGTGTTGGAATAATATGGACAATGAATACTAGCATGACTTTCTCCATACCACTCTCATGGTTGTGTTGGCTCATTTCTTTATGAGAATCATTGATAATTAAAATCCATAGATCTGAAAAGAAAAAGAAAAAGAAATAGAAATAGAAATAAAATAAAGATAAATTTCAAAGTAAATCTAGAGTAAAACATTATTAATATTAATAAAAATAAATAATCTCTGACAATGGCGCCAAAAACTTGATATGCGATTTAGAAAGTGTACCAATCGTTTACAAGTAATAAAATGATGAATAGAGTGTCGAACCCACGAGGATTGTTATCTTATTAAGTACCAAAAATGTATTGACTCAAAACTTTATTTGAAAGATGGATAAAGATAGAAAAGTAAATTATACTAAAAAGATATTGGTTTAGGATAGGAAAAACATTAAGACAATTGATTCCAATAATTTAATAATCTAATTTAACAAGTTGATTTTGTTAGTAACTACATACTCCACATGTTAATAATAAAAAATATCCTATTTTAATTAATAATCTCTATTGAGTAATATTAAATCTAACTTTAAAGTAGAACCCACAATCTATCGATTTAGTGAATTTACTAGTCAAATCAGCATTAAGATTTGTGGTTTTCTCTTAAAATTGCACAACTTATACTTCTCTTATCGGTCTCAGCTTGTAGGAAGTGGTTCTGATCCGATGAAGCATTGTTAGGTTATCGCATATCAGTCTCTAACATAGCCATCAATATAGTTGTTGCAGTCAACTAATAGACATTAAAACGGAAAAAGAAACTTAACATATGTCACGCCCCACTTCCCAAAATACGCGGAAATGGAGTCGCGACGAAGGTCGGCGATGTATGTACGCGAGAAAAATACCCACGCACATACGCAAAGCCTAAAGTTACCGGAACAAGCTACAAAATCTACTACGATAAATCATTATCACTGCAATATGACATATAAATATCTAACACAAGGATAACAGATGAATAAAGAAAAGAAAATGGCAACTGGATGCAATAAAGATGGAATCGGGAAATAACATGAATAAAAGAGAAAGAATACCTATAATCAAGAAAAGAGAGACTCCAGCTCCACGTAACGCGTACGATCACACGAACACCTGAACAATATAAGTAGGTGTCCCAAAAATCCCTGGACGTGCGAATCCAGGGTCGTCAGAAGCGACCAAATGAGTGTGTGTGTGTGTGTGTGTGTGTGTGTGTGTGTGTGTATGTGTGTGTAAAGGAAAAGGTGTTTGTGCATAGCAACGCAAGCAATAACTACATGATAACTGAAATGAAACATAACAGAATAATCAATGTCAAGAACAAAGTTATGAACGACATATAACTAGTGTCCTGACCACTAATGTCAAGATGTGTCCCCTAACATATGTCACTAGTCTGGTATACAATCCGGCCATGTGTACAATCATAAGTCGATCATAGTTATATATACGTACAGTCGGGTGATCACGGTCAGTCACAATATATTAACGGTTTATCATTATTAATTATGTCAGCGAACACCAATTGCCACATGTAATAGACGCATCCCATACTACGCCTATTACACGTGCCAATCGAGGTCCTTAGTTATTGAAACTGATCGGTTGGAGACATTGTCTGTGTTTTAGGTGGGTCCCATGCATACCTGGGACCACGGCCCAGACCCCTGGTACTAAACCAGGACCTACCGCAAGGTAGTCAGGAACATGTATAATAGGAACAGGAAGAGGAGGGGGTGCCAGTCATCCCACGGGAACCCTGCAGTGGAACCCTCTTTCGGCTACGCAGCCTAAATCTTAGGTCCGCCCAAAATACAGACGTTGTCTCCTCCATCAATCTCTCCAATCCCAGTGTAAGTTATTTAATGTCATGTGATTAGTTTATCAAGATTATTTAATGTGCATGTTACTTAAATCACTGGGATAACTCGGTGATAGTCGCGGTAACAACGTCAACATGTGTAATCAGGATGTTGGTACAACAGGATATATAATGTCAGTGAACAGGACACCGGTATAATAGGATATGTAACAAGTATAACATGAGAGTGTTGTTGTCGTATATAATATTTTCCCAGCAACTATAGTAACATGGACATTATAATTATCAGGTATTTGTCATGTATAATCAGTCAAGTTCTTTAGGTAAATCATGATATTCAGGGTGAATAATGACCTGTTGTCATGAATAAAATAATCCGGCAAAGTATATAATCAACTCATGTCCTCAAAATCATCGACATATTTATCCTCTAAGTCACTGATATATCTGAACCTCAATAACTGAAATAAATACAAGTTCTGATATATCTAATCAAATTTTTGTTGGCCCAAGAGGTTACACTCTCCAATTGTTTTGTGTTTTGATGATGACAAACCAAATTAGAGCTATTTGGTACTAACAAGTTTGTTAAGATGAGTTTCAGGTTTTGTACCATGTTTAGAGACCATTTGCTTAGCTATTGCAAGAACTTCTAAGTTCTACCAAGCAAGGAAGGCAAATTGCACATCAAGGAAGGATCATAGAAGAGAAGGCACTAGCAAGGCATTGGATGGCTCAAAGACTTGAAGATAGCTCAAGAAGTCTTCATGTAATTTGTTTTTCAGTTTATAGTATGTTAAAGAATAGTGGATAGGTTTGAAGCTCTATCACACACGTTTTTGCGCACATGCTCATTCCAAAATAATTTCTTATAAATTATACAAAAATATTTTGCATACAAGTTTTTGCCTACAAATACATCTTTATATTTTATACTATTCCCTGTTCAAAAGTATTTTTGTTAAAATCAAAATCCTCTTTGTTTTCTTTCTTAAAATTGATTTTTGACCTGATCCGGTCGACCGGGACAGTCGACCGAGTCTGTATCAGTGTGGTCCGGTCGACCGGACCAGTCGACCGCAGTTCTGGCAGAGGCACGTATCAGTGTGCATGTCTGCCAGTCGACCGGGGCGGTCGACCGAGATATTGTTTTTGCTCACAGGTTTTCTCAGTCGACCGGGTCGGTCGACCGCTGGCCTATAACGGTCAAATTTTTGATCTACCGGTCGACCGGCCCAGTCGACCGATGTGTCCGTTGAACAGTAACGGGCAGATTTTTAGTGAGCTGTTTATTTTTGTCTTTTGTGTTTAAAAAGTCGTTTAAGGATATATTTTGATCTAATTACCTCCTAAACATCAGTAATTATGTTTTATCCTTAAACCCTAGCCCTCTCCTATAAATAGGGGTGTTTGGGGAGAGATTTGTTACAACAATTTTTGCTAGAAAATTCAAAAGTTTAAGGCTTTCAAAAGAGACTTGTTTCTTGGTTTTTGTGCTGAATTTCTCACTGATTTTCTGAAGGGTTTTCAAATACTCTCTGATTTAATTTTCTTTCTTCACTTACAACAAGAGCTTCATTCCTACTCAATATTCTCTAAGGACCTTTGTAAGGGAAGAGATATTTGAAAGAGAGAGTTTGTGGTCTTTTGACTACCAAGGAAATTACTTGTTCTTGAGATTGTAGGAGTTGGGTGCTCCATTGTATTTGAGATCTTTGTGATAGTGGAAGTGGTCAGAATCCTTCTGGGAAGGCGGGGAGTAGAGCTGGGTGCTCGAGCCTCGATAACATATCCTTGTGTTTGCGATTGGTTTACATTCTTGCAATTCTTACTCTACTTTGATTGCACTTATTACTTGCTCATCATATTCATTGTCATACTTACTTGCTTGCATTCATCTTGTGATTCTTGTTTGTAATTGTTGTAGCTTTAATTTTTTATTTGCCCTTTGATTAGCATTGTCACCTATTCACCCCCCCTCTAGGTGACTTTTCAATTGGTATCAGAGCTTGGACTCTAGGTTTGGCTTAACATCCATAGAGAGATCCTTAAAATTTTACTAATCAACATTTTCATTCATCCATTCATCACTAGTAAACATGGCCGACAACATTAAATCCCCACCTAAATTTGATGGCCTCAATTTCCCAATTTGGAAGGTTAGGATGACTATATTTTTGCAATCTTTGGGTAGCTTAGTAGCCAAGTCCTTGACCAAACCCTATGAAGCACCCGATGGTGATGAGAGCACTTGGACCGACCTTGACTTTAAACTATATGAGGCTAACTCCAAGGCCCAAAACTCCCTATTGACCGCCTTGAATGAGGATGACCTTACACGGGTAATTCATTGCCAATCCGCCTATGAGATTTGGCAACACTTATTGGTCACACACGAGGGGACTTCACAAGTCAAGAGAGCAAAGATAGATCTCTTGAGGTCCCAATATGAGTCATTTAAAATGCTTGATGATGAGTCTATTGATCGTATGGCTACAAGGTTTACTAAAATCACTAATGGTCTTTCTTCCTTAGGTGATGACATCTCCAACGATCAAAAGGTGCGGAAAGTAATTCGGGCTCTTCCTTCATCATGGGAGATCAAGGCCACCACCTTGAAGGAGTTGAACGATAAGGACGAGATGGACCTCATTAGTCTCATTGGGAACCTAAAGACCCATGAGATGGAGAAGAAGGCAAGAGAGGAGGTCACTACTTCAAAGAAGAAATCCATAGCCTTCAAGACTTCATCCACCAATGATGACGATGAAGATGACGAAGAAGAAGATGAGGAGCTAACTCTACTTGTGCGGAATGTCAAGAGGATGTACCGAAAGAACAAGCTCAACTTCCGGAGAAAATTTGAAGGCAAAGAGGAGCGGAAGATCATATGCTACAATTGCCGCAAACCCGGACATATCATGGCGGATTGTCCGGAGTTCAAGAAGAAAATGACTTCCTCCTTCAAGCCAAAGAAACCGGAGGAAAAGAAAGCTTACAAAGCCACGTGGGATTCGGAAAGCGAGTCCGAAGAGGAGATGGATCAAGCAAATATGTGTTTCATGGCAAACACACCCAAGGTAACTCTTCAATCCCTTGATGATGAAGATGATGATGTAAGTAAGGAAGTTCTAGTGCATGCTTTTGTAGAACTTTCTGAAACTTATGATAACAAGAAACTTGAATGCTTAAAATTACAAAAAGAAGTTGCTTTTCTTAAGAATCAACTCGCCATTGTTTCTAAAGAAAAAGATGATATTTCTTCAATTTCATTTCCATGCAAAAAGAATTTTGTGCCTACAAGAGTACTTGTAAGGCAAAATCTCCTATTATTGATGAAAAAGAAATTTCCTCTTTTAAATCCAAAATGAATGATTTTGAAAAAGTTTTAAATGATTGTGCTTTCAATACTAAGAAACTTGAGAACATGTTTTCTAAAAAGCACACTTCACATGCTAAAATTTCACAAGATAAAAATTCTCATGCTAGCACCTCTCATGCTCATGCTCACAAATCACACACCCATTATGCTTTTAAATATGGTAGAGTATATAGATGCACATATTGTGGTAAAAATGGACATTTAGCTAAGTTTTGCTATGATCAACTAAATAGAACAAATAATCTTGTTTGGGTTCATGACACTAACCCTAGAGGACCCAAGAAAATGTGGGTACCAAAATCAAGTCTTAAATTGTTTGATGTAGGTACACACCAAAGCTCCAAGACGTAGGGAGCGGTGGTACCTTAATAGTGGTTGTTCAAGACACATGACATGGGACATCAACAACTTCACAACCCTATCAAGGTACATGGAAGGTGGCACCGTCACCTTCGGGGATGACTCCAAAGGAACTATCATCGGTATAGGTAACATTCAAATTGGTGCATCTCCTATTATTGAGAATGTTTTTTAGTAGATGGTTTAAAACATAATTTGCTTAGCATTAGTCAACTTTGTGATCGTGGACTTAAAGTTGTTTTTGACATCTTGTAAGATTTTTGATGTTAAATCCGATGTTTGTATTCTCACCGGTTTTCGTGATAATAATGTTTATAATATTGACATGCTTAATTTAGATTGTTCTACTAAATGCTTAAATGCTTTTGATGAAAATTCTTGGCTTTGGCATAGAAGATTAGGACATGCATCTTTTGACCATATTTCTAGGATTAATTCAAAGGAATTGGTGAAGGGTATACCTTGTTTGAATTTTGAGAAAGACCGCATTTGTGGTGCGTGCCAACTTGGGAAACAAACCAAGTCTTCCTTTAAACCAATCAAGGATATCATGTCAACTAGGCCTTTAGAATTAATTCATATGGATCTTTTTGGACCAACTAAAACTAAGAGTTTAAATGGAAGTAGATTTGCATTTGTTTTGGTTGATGATTTCTCCCGATTTACTTGGGTTTCCTTTTTACAAAATAAAGATCAAACTTTTTCTCATTTTAAATTTTTTCGAAAAGAGTTGAAAAAGAAAAGGGTTTTTCGATTTTGAGAATAAGGAGTGATAGAGGTGGTGAGTTTGTTAACCAACTCTTCATGACTTATTGTGATGAAAAGGGAATTAAGCATGAAATGTCTTGTCCTAGAACTCCACAACAAAATGGAGTTGTAGAAAGGAAAAATAGAACACTTCAAGAGATGGCTAGGACAATGATAAGTGAATATGACCTCCCTCAATATTTATGGGGCGAGGCCGTAAACACCGCATGCTATATATCAAATCGTATTTATTTGTGCAAAAATTCTTCAAAAACATCATTTGAAATGTATCATTCTAGAAAACCAAATGTTGCATATTTTAAAGTTTTTGGATGCAAGTGTTTTGTTTTGAATACTAAGGATAATTTGGGTAAATTTGATGCTAAGGCTTATGAGGCTATCTTTATTGGATATTCCTCTACTAGCAAAGCATATAGAGTTTTCATTAGATCTTCTCAAACCATTGAAGAATCCATGCATGTTAAGTTTGAAGAATCTAATGTGTTTGTTGAGAATGTTGTAGAGTTTGAACCATTAGGTGAAGACATGGAGAGACTATCCTTGAAGGACTCACCCGCTCAAGAAGAAAAGCTAGATCCTATTGGTGAAGTTCAAGAGGATAAGGAGGAAAGCACTCAACCGCTTCCCAAAGCTTGGAGATACGCTACAAATCATCCTAAGGAGCTCATCTTGGGTGATGCATCTAAAGGAGTCACAACGCGCTCCAAACTCCATGACCTATGTGGTAACTTTGCTTTCATTTCTCATTTTGAACCCAAAGGCATTCTCGAATCCGAGACGGACCCATATTGGTTGCTTGCCATGCAAGAGGAACTCAATCAATTTGAGCGCAACCAAGTTTGGCACCTTGTTCCTAAGCCCCACGATAGACCAATAATTGGTACTAAGTGGATCTTTAGAAACAAGATGGATGAGTCCGGAAATGTCATTAGGAATAAAGCTAGGTTAGTGGCCCAAGGTTACACTCAAGTTGAGGGAATTGACTTTGAGGAGACCTTTGCACCCGTAGCACGGCTTGAAGCCATACGGATGACACTAGCTTTTGCATGTTTTAAAAATTTTAAACTTTTTCAAATGGATGTGAAAAGTGCATTTTTGAATGGTTTTATTAATGAAGAAGTTTATGTTTCTCAACCTCCCGGTTTTGTTGATCATGTTCATCCCGATTTTGTTTTTAAACTTGATAAAGCTTTGTATGGATTGAAACAAGCTCCAAGAGCTTGGTATGAAAGGCTTTCTAGTTTTCTCATTTCAAATGATTTTATTAAAGGCAAAGTAGACACAACTCTTTTACTAAGCATGTTGATAATGATATTTTAATTGTGCAAATTTATGTTGATGATATAATTTTTGGATCTACTAATGAGCTTTTATGCAAGGATTTTGAGAAAGTCATGCAACTTGAATTTGAAATGTCTTCAATGGGTGAGCTCAATTTCTTTCTTGGACTCCAAATCAAGCAATTGCAAGACGGAACCTTCATTAACCAAGCCAAGTACGCAAAGGAGCTAGTAAAGAAGTTTGGGCTTGAAGGATCAAAGGCTTGCAACACTCCAATGGCAACTACAACCAAGCTTGATAAGGACGAACAAGGTAAAAATGTTGATATTAAATTATATAGAAGCATGATAGGAAGTCTTTTATATTTGACGGCAAGTAGGCCGGATATCATGTTTAGTGTGTGTCTTTGTGCTAGATTTCAATCGTGTCCTAAAGAGTCTCATCTTATTGCGGTAAAACGCATTATTCGTTATATTAAGGGCACTATTGGAATGGGTCTTTGGTATCCGAAAACTAGAGATTTTTCAATGACTAGCTATTCGGATGCCTACTATGCGGGTTGTAAAGTAGATAGAAAGAGTACTAGTGGGACATGTCAATTTCTTGGTAATTGTCTTGTTTCATGGTCCTCTAGGAAACAAAATTCCGTAGCTCTCTCAACCGCCGAGGCGGAGTATGTTGTCGCGGGGGCTTGTTGTGCACAAGTCCTTTGGATGAAACATACTCTCCTTGATTTTGATTTGCACTTTGATCATATAAAAATATTTTGTGATAATACTACTACTATACACATGACCAAAAATGCAAATCAACATAGTAAGACCAAGCACATTGAGATTAGATATCACTTTCTTAGAGATCATTTTGAGAAAGGTGATATAGATATTGATTATGTTTCCACGGATTTACAACTAGCCGATATTTTCACTAAACCTCTTGATTTTGCTAGATTTTCGTTTATTTGTGGAGAACTTAATGTTTGTATTATTGAATAGACATGTTTTTCATAACCCTTTTTGATGTATGACAAAAAGGGGAGAATAAGTTTACATGACAAAAATAAGTTCATTTGGTCTTGGTTCCATATGAATTTATATGCTTTGTTTTATGAGTTTTATGTTTATGTATGTATGAGTTTTTGAATTCATGTATTTTGAGAATTCTTGTGTTTTAGTTTTGTGTTTTAGTTGTTTTGGTATTTTTGGTATCAAGAGCAATTTTTGTATTTTATATTAGTTTCAATAATTGGTGCATCATTTCAATTATTGGTATCTAGAGCATATTCTTGTGTTTTATGTATAGCATAATTTGAGGGGGAGTTTTCTCCTCCCTATATTTTTGTCAATAGCCTATTTGTTTTGTCATCATCAAAAAGGGGGAGATTGTTGGCCCAAGAGGTTACACTCTCCAATTGTTTTGTGTTTTGATGATGACAAACCAAATTAGAGCTATTTGGTACTAACAAGTTTGTTAAGATGAGTTTCAGGTTTTGTACCATGTTTAGAGACCATTTGCTTAGCTATTGCAAGAACTTCTAAGTTCCACCAAGCAAGGAAGGCAAATTGCACATCAGGAAGGATCATAGAAGAGAAGGCACTAGCAAGGCATTGGATGGCTCAAAGACTTGAAGATAGCTCAAGAAGTCTTCATGTAATTTGTTTTTCAATTTATAGTATGTTAAAGAATAGTGGATAGGTTTGAAGCTTTATCACACACGTTTTTGCGCACATGCTCATTCCAAAATAATTTCTTATAAATTATACAAAAATATTTTGCATACAAGTTTTTGCCTACAAATACATCTTTATATTTTATACTATTCCCTGTTCAAAAGTATTTTTGTTAAAATCAAAATCCTCTTTGTTTTCTTTCTTAAAATTGATTTTTGACCTGATCCGGTCGACCGGGACAGTCGACCGAGTCTGTATCAGTCTGGTCCGGTCGACCGGACCAGTCGACCGCAGTTCTGGCAGAGGCACGTATCAGTGTGCATGTCTGCCAGTCGACCGGGGCGGTCGACCGAGATATTGTTTTTGCTCACAGGTTTTCTCAGTCGACCGGTCGGTCGACCGCTGGCCTATAACGGTCAAATTTTTGATCTACCGGTCGACCGGCCCAGTCGACCGATGTGTCCGTTGAACAGTAACGGGCAGATTTTTAGTGAGCTGTTTATTTTTGTCTTTTGTGTTTAAAAAGTCGTTTAAGGATATATTTTGATCTAATTACCTCCTAAACATCAGTAATTATGTTTTATCCTTAAACCCTAGCCCTCTCCTATAAATAGGGGTGTTTGGGGAGAGATTTGTTACAACAATTTTTGCTAGAAAATTCAAAAGTTTAAGGCTTTCAAAGAGACTTGTTTCTTGGTTTTTGTGCTGAATTTCTCACTGATTTTCTGAAGGGTTTTCAAATACTCTCTGATTTAATTTTCTTTCTTCACTTACAACAAGAGCTTCATTCCTACTCAATATTCTCTAAGGACCTTTGTAAGGGAAGAGATATTTGAAAGAGAGAGTTTGTGGTCTTTTGACTACCAAGGAAATTACTTGTTCTTGAGATTGTAGGAGTTGGGTACTCCATTGTATTTGAGATCTTTGTGATAGTGGAAGTGGTCGGAATCCTTCTGGGGAAGGCGGGGAGTAGAGCTGGGTGCTCGAACCTCGATAACATATCCTTGTGTTTGCGATTGGTTTACATTCTTGCAATTCTTACTCTACTTTGATTGCACTTATTACTTGCTCATCATATTCATTGTCATACTTACTTGCTTGCATTCATCTTGTGATTCTTGTTTGTAATTGTTGTAGCTTTAATTTTTTATTTGCCCTTTGATTAGCATTGTCACCTATTCACCCCCCTCTCTAGGTGACTTTTCAATTTTCATATTTTAATTTGATCAAGTATCACACACTCTCACTCTATCATGGTCAATCACAGGATCCCAAAGTCAAGTAACAAATCAAGTACACATATTTAAAAACCCACCAAGCCAGATCAAGTCAACCCAATCAACGTCTATTCCTCAACCCCCAAGTCAACTCAAATCCAATCGAGTCTACCGACAGGTGCAAGTCCAAGATTTCATTTTATCAATAAAGATCTTCTATTTATTCAATCATCGACATCCAAATCAATTAAGATCATAACTAAGAAGTGTAACATCCTCGATCAACATGGAATCTAGATCACCTCTACATCTAATAGTTAATATCAATAAGATCATCAATTCATCAGTCAAACCATCAATGCGAGAATCCAGAAATAATAGTTCTAACCAGTCCAAAAGTCAGTCCCATCGCATACATCAGCGTCTAGGGTAACATAATCACACATATTCATGTATCGGTAAAACAGCCTGTCAATAGTAACATATTCACACATATCCATGTATCGGTAAAACAGTCTACTGATAAAGAAACATCATATCTAACACGTCCTCAATATCTAAATGAGCTCTAGTCGGGGTGATCACCAAATAACTTATCCGACAATTACTTCACATAAAAATATGAATCTCTAACCTCAATCAAGAAGCAATCAACCTCAATATCAATATGTTAATATTATAAGGTTTATCACCACTAGGTAAGTTAAAAGGTCAAGTTCGATCAACGGTATATCAGTTCTAGGCCTAAGCCACAACGGCAATCGACCAACACATGAAATAAAACTAATACAAGCTTATATCAACTACGCAAATAAGGTGAATAATCATTAATGTCTCATGAAGTGATACAATTAATCAAACTGATAAAATACAATAGAAAGTCACATGAAATGATAAAAGTAACATGTACGTGCATACTGACAATAGTAAATACACAAGAACAAACATTCAGTTGAAATGATGTGGTTTTAGAACCGAATTGTCGTCTGGTCTTCATTGCACGTATCGGTACTGATCTACGGATCGTCCCATGGGTCGGTCTTCGAATTACCTGCGTATCGGGTCCACAACGAGTACGAATCCGGATCGGGTCCGGGTCTCCTGTAGCTGGGTTCGGATCTCACCAAACGGGTCCAAAACACTGTAGCACGCAACCAACACATACATACAAATATAAATACACGCTTAAGACCCATACGTGCATACGGACACATATGCAAATACCCACATACATACACCTATACATGTATGTGCATACTCAACATACATGCATACTTAAATAAATACCAACACATAAATATAAATATACATACATACATATATATATATATATACACACACACACACACACATATAATATTCATACATACTCACTCATAATCATGCATACATACACATATACCCACACATAAATACCTATACACGAGTATACATATATATATATATATACATATAAATATATCAAGACATATGCTATGCATATGCATACACACCCATCCATGCATATACATCATGCACTAAATAAACTCACGCACACACACAAACACACATATATACTTCCCAATTATTACAACTTTAACATTACACAAATAAATAAAGCACTAACCTCAGGGCAACTTGCGGTGCGCCGACGGAGGCTCTGGTGGAGGCGTCGGGGGCCGCGGAGGATGTCGTTGGATAGAGAATTTCGCCGTGAAGGGCGTGAGTGCGTTCGCGCTCACCGATGGTGATCAACGACGATCCACGGAGAGACGAAAAATGGCTCGGAGCAAGACGTCTCATGAGTGTTTGGTGAAAGGGGGTGTTTGCAAGGGGACTAAGATTGTTGATACATGGAGGGAATTGGCACACACGGTTGTGCGTGGGGGCTTGGTGCTCTCGGTGTTCTCAGCCAAGAAGAGGAGAGAGTGTGGTAGGACGGGGATGCTCCCGGCTGTGCAAGAGCAGGTGATGTTGGGTCGTGCTCCGGCGGAGATCATGAAGATTGATAAGCGTAGCATGGGTGATGGTCGTGGGTTCAATGGTGGTCGTCATCAGATGGCGCTACATGGAGGCACTACTGGTCAGCTGGGGAAGCAACAGAGGTTAAGTGGTGATGAGTGCGGAGGAGCTTGTCCGTGTGGTGGCATGGCTTGGGGTGGAGCTGCTGTGGAGAGCTCTACAGTGGTGGTCGACATGCCAAGGGTAGAGGAGGGTGCTACGGTGGTGTTTGTGCTCGCGTTGACAGTAGAGGGTGGAGCGCACGGCGCGCAAAAGAAGACAAGTGGAGCTTCCGTAGGGGATTCAAGAACAAGAGGATGGAGGTTAAAGGAGATGGTGATGCGACTGTGTTGGGGGAGCGGGAGATTAGGGTTTTGATTAGGGTTAAAATTGGAGATAATATATAGGGTGCTATATTGGGTAGTGGGTTTGGGTAGAAGTTAATGGGTATGGGTTAATGGGTTATAGGATTATAGTTTGGGCTTAATAGTATGGGTTTAGCACATAATGATGGGTTTGGGCTTGCTTTGGGTCAAAAGGGGAATAAGAAAAAAGAAAAGGAAAAAGAAAAGAAAATTGAAGGAAGAGAGTGGGCTTGGGCTAAAGAGCTATTGGGTCTTAGGAAAAAGAAAAGAAAAAAAATACTAATTGATGTTATATAAAATACAATAATAGGTAATAATTAATCTTTATACCCAAGACTAAAATAATTAGTAAGGATAATAGTAATGAATGAGAATTAATAGTAACACATCTGAAATAAAATAATAATTAATACAAATTACAAATACTCATTAAAATACCATTATTTATTACATCAAGTATTTCAAAATATGGGTATTATATTCTACCCACCTTACAAAAATTTCGCCCTCGAAATTTCAGTAGGGCAGGGAAAAGAAAAAAAGAATTCAAAATCAAAGGAAAAGACAAACAAGCTTCACGTCGCTTCTCTGCACATCATAAATCCACCACGATTTCCGCTGCACGCTCTGATTTCTATTATCTGCTTCAGAATGGAGTGACCAATTCCAAGAGATAAAATCATGAAATGAAATCGGAAAGAATAATAAGAATCAAGACAGAGCCAAGATTACTCTAGAAGAAGAGTTGGAATTAGGGATATCAATAGATCAAAGAGATGGATAAAAAAAGGGACGGTCAATTCCAATTGGACTCAATATCAATTCTGTGGATAGTATATGTATATTGCAGTGTAACTATAACTTGTTTCAAGTTACTGTAAGAACAAAATTCTCTTTATATGTAGAACCTGGCTCTGATACCAAGAAAAATCTGTCACGCCCGGCTTCTCAAAATACGCGGAAATGGAGTCGCGACGAAGGTCGGTGACGTATGTACGCGAGAAAAATACCCATGCACATACGCTAAGCCTAAAGTAACCTGAATAAGCTACAAAATATACTGTGATAAATCAATATCACTGCAATATGACATATAAATATCTAACACAATGATAACAGATGAATAAAGAAAAGAAAATGGCAACTGGATGCAATAAAGATAGAACGGGAAATAACATGAATAAAAGAGAAAGAATATCTATAATCAAGAAAAGAGAGACTCCAGCTCCTCGTAATGCGTACGATCACATGAACACCTGAACAATATAAGAAGGTGTCCCAATAATCCCTAGACGTGCGAATCCGGGGTCATCAGAAGCGACCTAATGAGTGTGTGTGTGTAAAGGGAAAGGTGTTCGTGCATAACAACACAAGCAATAACAATATGATAACTGAAATGAAACATAACAGAATAATCAATGTCAAGAACAAAGTTATGAACGATATATAACTAGTATCCTGACCACTAATGTCAAGATGTGTAACGTAGCATATGTCACTAGTCTGGTATACAATCCGGTCATGTGTACAATCATATGTCGATCATAGTTATATTTACGTACAGTCGGGTAATCACGGTTAGTCATAATACATTAAAGTTTATCATTATTAATTATGTCAGCGAACACCAATTGCACATGTAATAGATGTATCCCATACTACGCCTATTACACGTGCCAATCGAGATCCTCAGTTATTGAAACTGATCGGTTGGAGACATTGTTTGTGTTTTAGGTGGGTCCCGTGCATCCCCGAGACCACGGCCCAGACACCTGGCGCTGAACCAGGACCTACCGCAAGGTAGTCAGGAACATGTATAAAAGGAATAGGAATAGGACGTGGTGCCAGTCACCCTACGGGAACCCTGCAGTGAAACCCTCTTTCGGCTGCGCAACCTAAATCCTAAGTCCACCCAAAATACAGACGTTGTCTCCTCCATCAATCTCCCCAATCCCAGTGTAAGTTGTTTAATGTCATGTTATTAGTTTATCAAGATTATTTAATATGCATATTACATAGATCACTGGGATAACTCGGTGATAGTCCCGGTAACAACGTCAACATGTGTAATAGGATGCCGGTATAACAGGATATATAATGTCAATGAACAGGACACCGGTATAACAGGATTTGTAACAAGTATAAAATGAGAGTGTTATTACCGTATACAATATTTTCCCAGCAACTATAGTAACATAGACATTATAATTATCAGGTAAATATCATATACAATCAGTCAAGTTCTTTAGGTAAATCATGATATTCAGGGTAAGTAATGACCTACTGTCATGAATAAAATAATTCGGCAAAGTATATAATCAACTTAGGTCCTCAAAGTCATCGACAAATTTATCCTCAAAGTCACTGATATATCTGACCCTCAATAACTGAAATAAATACAAGTTCTGATACATCTAATCAAATCCTCATATTTTAATTTGATCAAAATTATCACACACTCTCACTCTATTAAGGTCAATCACAAGACCCCAAAGTCAAGTAACATATCAAGTACACATATTTAAAAACCCACCAAGCCAGATCAAGTCAACCCAATCAACGTCTATTCCTCAACCCCAAGTCAACTCAAATCCAATCGAGTCTACCGACAGGTTCAAGTCCAAGATTTCATTTTATCAATAAAGATCTCCTATTTATTCAATCATCGACATCCAAATCAATCAAGATCATAACTAAGAAGTGTAACATCCTTGATCAACATGGAATCTAGATCACCTCTACATCTGATAGGCAATATCAATAAGATCATTAATACATCAGTCAAACACATCAATGCGAGAATCCAGAAATAATAGTTCAAAATAGTCCAAAAGTCAGTCCCATCGCATACATCAGCATCTAGGGTAACATAATCACACATATCTATGTGTCGGTAAAACAATCTGTCAATAGTAACATATTCAGACATATCTATGTATCGGTAAAACAGTCTACTGATAAAGCAACATGATATCTAACACATTCTTAATATCCAAAAGAGCTCTAGTCGGGGTGATCACCAAATAACTTATCCGACATTTACTTCACATAAAAATATGAATCCCTAACCTCAATCAAGAATCAATCAACCTCAATATCAATATGTTAATATTCTAAGTTTTATCACCGCTAGGTCAGTTACAAGGTCAAGTCCGGTCCATGGTGTATCAGTACTAGTCCTAAGCCAACAACGGCAATCTACCAACACATGAAATGACACTAATACATGCCCATATCAACTACGCAAATACGGTGAACAATCACTAATGTCTCATGAAGTGATATAATTAATCAAACTAGTAAAATATAATAGAAAGTCACATGAAATGATAAGAGTAACATGTAAGTGCATACTAATAACGGTAAATATACAAGAACAAACACTCACATGAAATGATGCGATTTTAGAACCGAATTGCGTCTGGTCTTCACTGCATGAACTGATACTGATCTATGGATTATCTCATGGGTCGGTCTTCAAATTGCTTGCGTATCGGGTTCACAACGAGCACGAATCCGGATCGGGTATGGGTCTCCTATAGCTGGGTTCGGATCTCACCGAACGGGTCCGAAACACTGTAGCACGCAACCAACACATACATACAAACATAAATACATGCTTAACACCCACATGTGCATACGGACACATACGCATATACCCACATACATACACCTATACAAGTATATGCATACCCAACATACATGCATACTTAAATAAATACCAACACACATTAATATAAATACATACACTTATATATATACATATAATATACATACATACTCACTCATAATCATGCATACATACACATATACCCATACATAAATACCTATACACGAGTATATGCATATATATATATATACATATAAATATATCAAGACATATACTATGCATATGCATACACACCCATCCATGCATATACATCATGCACTAAATAAACTCACGCACACACACAAACACACATATACACTTCCCAATTATTACAACTTTATCCCTACACAAATAAATATAGCACTAACTCAGGGCGCCTTAAGGCGCGCCGACGGACGCTCTGGTGGAGGCATCGGGGGCCGCGGAGGATGTCGTTGGATAGAGAATATCACCATGAAGGGCGTGGGTGCGTTCGCGCTCACCGACGGTAATCAACAACGATCAACGGAGAGACGAAAAATGGCTCGGAGTAAGATGTCTCATGGACTGTTTGGTGAAAGGGGGTGTTTGCAAGGGGACTAAGATTGTTGATACATAGAGGGAATTGACACACATGATTGTGCGTGGGGGCTTGGTGCTCTCGGTGTTCTCAGCCAAGAAGAGGAGGGAGTGTGGTAGGCAGGGGATGCTCCGGGCTCTGCAAGAGCAGGGGGTGTTGGGTCGTGCTCCGGCGGAGATCATGAAGATTGATGAGCGTGGCATGGGTGATGGTCGCTCGCAAGGTGGGTTCAGTGGTGGTCATCATCAGATGGCGCTACATGGAGGCACGACTGGTCAGCCGGGAAGCAATAGAGGTTAAGTGGTGATGAGTGCAGAGGAGCTCGTCCGCGTGGTGGCATGGCTTGGGGTGGAGTTGCTGTGGAGAGCCCTACAGTGGTGGTCGGCATGCCAAGGGTAGAGGAGGGGGCTCCGGTGGTGTTTGTGCTTGCGTCAACAGTAAAGGGTGGAGCGCGCGGCGCGCAAAAGAAGACAAGTGGAGCTGTTATAGGGGATTCAAGAACAAGAGGATGGAGGTTGAAGGAGATGGTGATGCAGCTGTGTTGGGGGAGAGGAAGATTAGGTTTTGATTAGGGTTAAAAATTGGAGATAATATATAGGGTTTTATATTGGGTAGTGGGTTTGGGTAGAAGTTAATGGGTATGGATTAATGGGTTATAGGATTATGGGTTGGGCTTAATAGCATGGGTTTAGCATATGGTGATGGGTTTGGGCTTGCTTTGGGTCAAAAAGAGGGAATAAGAAAAAAGAAAAGGAAAAAGAAAAGAAAAATGAAGGAAGAGAGTGGGCTTGGGCTAAAGAGCTATTGGGTTTTGGGAAAAAGAAAAGAAAAAAATAATACTAATTGATGTTATATAAAAATACAATAATAGGTAATAATTAACTTAATACCCAACACTAAAATAATTAGTAAGGATAATAGTAATGAATGAGAATTAATAGTAACACATCTGAAATAAAATAATAATTAATACAAATTACAAATACTCATTAAAATACCACTATTTATTACATCAAGTATTTCAAAATATGGGTATTACATTCTACCCACCTTACAAAATTTCGTCCTCGAAATTTCTATAGGGCAGGAAAAGGAAAAAAAGAATTCAAAATCAAAGGAGAAGACAAACAAGCTTCATGTCGCTTCTCTACACATCATAAATCCACCACGATTTCCGCTGAGCGCTGTTATTTCTGTTATCGGCTTCAGAATGGAGTGACCAATTCCAAGAGACAAAATCATGAAATGAAATCGGGAAGAAGAATAAGAATCAAGACAGAGTCAAGATTACTCTAGAAGAAGAGTTAGAATTAAGGATATCAACAGATCAAAGAGATAGATAAAAGCAAGGGACGGTCAATTCCAATTGGACTCAATATCAATTGTGTGGATAGTATATGTATATTGCAGTGTAACTATAACTTGTTTCAAATTACTGGTAAGAATAAGATTCTCTTTTTATGTTGAACCTAGCTCTGATACCAAGAAAACCTTGTCACGCCCCGCTTCCCAAAATACGCGGAAATGGAGTCGCGACGAAGGTCGGCGATGTATGTACGCGAGAAAAATACCAACGCACATACGCTAAGTCTAAAGTAACTGAACAAGTTACAAAATCTACTATGATAAATCAATATCACTGTAATATAACATATAAATATCTAACACAACGATAACAGATAAATAAAGAAAAGAAAATGGTAACTGGATGCAATAAAGATAGAACGGGAAATAACAAGAATAAAGAGAAAGAATACCTATTATCAAGAAAAGAGAGAATCTAGCTCCACATAATGCGTACAATCACATGAACACCTAAACAATTAAGAAGCTATCCCAAAAATCCCTGGACGTGTGAATCCAGGGTCATCAGAAGTGACCTAATGAGTGTGTGTGTAAAGGGAAAGGTGTTCGTGCATAACAACGCAAGCAATAACAATATGATAACTGAAATGAAACATAACAGAATAATCAATGTCAAGAACAAAGCTATGAACGATATATACCTAGTGTCCTGACCACTAATGTCAAGATGTGTAACCTAGCATATGTCACTAGTCTGGTATACAATCCGGTCATGTGTACAATCATATGTCGATCATAGTTATATATACGTACAGTCGGATGATCACGGTCAGTCACAATTAATTGACAGTTTATCATTATTAATTATGTTAGTGAACACCAATTGCCACATGTAATAGATGCATCCCATACTACGCCTATTACACGTGCCAATCGAGATCCTCAGTTATTGAAACTGATCGGTTAGAGACATTGTTTGTGTTTTAGGTGGGTCCCGTGCATACCTGGGACCACAGCCCAGACCCCTGGCGCTGAACCAGGACCTACCGCAAGATATTTAGGAACATGTATAACAGGAACAGGAATAGGACGGGGTGCCAGTCACCCCACGGGAACCCTGCAGTGGAACCCTATTTTGGCTGCGCAACCTAAATCCTAGGTCCACCCAAAATACAGATGTTGTCTCCTCCATCAATCTCCCCAATTCCAGTGTAAGTTGTTTAATGTCATGTTATTAGTTTATCAAGATTATTTAATGTGCATGTTACTTAGATCACTGGGATAACCAGGTGATGTCCCGGTAACAACGTAAACATGTGTAATCAGGATGTCAGTATAACAGGATATATAATGTCAGTGAACAGGACACTGATATAACAAGATATGTAACAAGTATAACATGAGAGTGTTGTTACCATATGCAATATTTTTCCAGCAACTATAGTAACATGGAATTATAATTATCAGGTATATGTCATGTATAATCAGTCAAGTTCTTCAGGTAAATCATGATATTCAGGGTGAGTAATGACCTACTGTCATGAATAAAATAATCCGGCAAAGTATATAATCAACTCAGGTCCTCAAAGTCATCGACATATTTATCCTCTAAGTCACTGATATATCTGAACCTCAATAACTAAAATAAATACAAGTTCTGATACATCTAATCAAATCCTCATATTTTAATTTAATCAGATTATCACACACTCGCACTCTATCAAGGTCAATCACAGGATCCCAAAGTCAAGTAACATATCAAGTACACATATTTAGAAACCCACCAAGCCAGATCAAGTCAACCTAATCAACGTCTATTCCTCAACCCCCCATTCAACTCAAATCCAATCGAGTCTACCGACAGGTTCAAGTCTAAGATTTCATTTTATCAATAAAGATCTCCTATTTATTCAATCATCAACATTCAAATCAATCAAGATCATAACTAAGAAGTGTAACATTCTCGATCAATATGGAATCTAGATCACCTCTACATCTAATAGTCAATATCAATAAGATCAACAATACATCACTCAAACTCATAAATGTGAGAATCCAGAAATAATAGCTCTAAACAATCCAAAAGTCAGTCCCATCGCATACATCAGCGTCTAGGGTAACATAATCACACATATCCATGTATCGGTAAAATAGTCTGTCAATAGTAACATATTCACACATATCCATGTATCGGTAAAATAGTCTACAAATAAAGCAACATCATATCTAACACGTCCTCAATATCAAAAGAGCTCTAGTTGGGGTGATCACCAAATAACTTATCCCATAATTACTTCACATAAAAATATGAATCTCTAATCTCAATCAAGAATCAATCAAGCTCAATATCAATATGTTAATATTCTAAGGTTTATCACCGCTAGGTCAGTTACAAGGTCAAGTCCGGTCACGGAATATCAGTACTAGGCCTAAGCCAACAACGGCGATCTACTAACACATGAAATGACACTAATACAAGCTCATATCAACTACGCAAATAAGGTGAACAATCACCAATGTCTCATAAAGTGATATAATTAATCAAACTGGTAAAATACAATAGAAAGTCACATGAAATGATAAGAGAAACATGTAAGGGCATACTGACAATGGTAAATACACAAGAACAAACACTCACATGAAATTATGCGATTTTAGAACCGAATTGCCTTTTGGTCTTCACTGCACGAACCGGTTCTGATCTATGGATCATCCCATGGATCGGTCTTCGAATTGCCTGCGTATCGGGTCCACAACGAGCACGAATCCGGATCGGGTCCGAGTCTCCTGTAGCTGTGATCTCACCGAACCGAAATACTGTAGTACGCAACTAACACATACATATAAACATAAATACACGCTTAACACCCACACGTGCATACGGACACATGCGCGTATACTCACATACATACACCTATACAAGTATAGGCATACCCAACATACATGCATACTTAAATAAATACCAACACATATTAATATAAATGCATACACTTATATATATATATATAATATACATACATACTCACTCATAATCATGCATACATATACATATACCAAAACATAAATACCTATACACGAGTATACGCAGATATATACATATAAATATATCAAGACATATACTATGCATATGCATACACACCCATCCATGCATATACATCATGCACTAAATAAACTCATGCACAAACACACATATATGCTTCCCAATTATTGCTACTTTACCCCTACACAAATAAATATAGCACTAACCTCCGGGCGACTTGCGGCGCGCCGACGGAGGCTCTGGTGGAGGCGTCAGGGGCCGCGGAGGATGTCGTTGGATAGAGAATATCGCCGTGAAGGGCGTGGGTGCCTTCGCGCTCGCCGACGGTGATCAACGACAATCCACGGAGAGACGAAAAATGGCTAAGAGTAAGATGTCTCATGGTCTGTTTGGTGAAAGGGGGTGTTTGCAAGGGGACTAAGATTGTTGATACATGAGGGAATTGGCACACACGGTTGTGCATGGGGGCTTGGTGCTCTCGGTGTTCTCAGCCAAGAAGAGGAGGGAGTATGGTAGGCCGGGGATGCTTCGGGCTGTGCAAGAGCAGGTGGTGTTGGGTCATGCTCTGGCAGAGATCATGAAGATTGATGAGCGTTGCATGGGTGATGGTCGCTCGCAAGGTGGGTTCAGTGGTGGTCGTCATCAGATGGCGCTACATGGAGGCACGGCTGGTCAGCCGGGGAAGCAATAGAATTTAAGTGGTAATGAGTGCAGAGGAGCTCGTCCGCGTGGTGGTATGGCTTGGGGTGGAGCTGCTATGGAGAGCTCTACAGTGGTGGTCGGGATGCCAAGGGTAGAGGAGGGGGCTCCGGTGGTGTTTGTGCTCGCATCGACAGTAGAGGGTGGAGCGCGCTGCGCGCAGAAGAAGACAAGTGGAGCTGCTGTGGGGGATTCAAGAACAAGAGGATGGAGGTTGAAGGAGATGGTGATGCGGTTGTGTCGGGGGAGAGGGAGATTAGGGTTTTGATTAGGGTTAAAAATTGGAGATAATATATAGAGTGTTATATTGCGTAGTGGGTTTGGGTAGAAGTTAATGGGTATGGGTTAATGGGTTATAGGATTATGGGTTGGGCTTAATAGTATAGGTTTAGCATATGGTGATGGGTTTGGGCTTGCTTTGGGTCAAAAGAGGGAATAAGAAAAAAGAAAAGGAAAAAGATAAGAAAAATGAAGGAAGAGAGGGGCTTGGGCTAAAGAGCTATTGGGTTTTGGGAAAAAGAAAAGGAAAAAAATAACACTAATTGATGTTATATAAAAATACAATAATAGGTAATAATTAATCTTAATACCCAACACTAAAATAATTAGTAAGGATAATAGTAATGAATGTGAATTAATAGTAACACATCTGAAATAAAATAATAATTAATACAAATTACAAATACTCATTAAAATACCATTATTTATTACATTAAGTATTTCAAAATATGGGTATTACATTCTACCCATCTTACAAAAATTTCGTCCTTGAAATTTCAATAGGGCAAGGGAAAGAAAAAAAGAATTCAAAATCAAAGGAGAAGACAAACAAGCTTCACGTCGCTTTTTTGCATATCATAAATCCATCACGATTTCCGCTGCGCGCTCTGATTTCTGTTATCGGCTTCAGAAAGGAGTGACTAATTCCAAGAGACAGAATCATGAATAAATTTCAGGAAGAAGAATAAGAATCAAGACGGAGCCAAGATTACTCTAGAAGAAGAGTTGGAATTAGGGATATTAACATATCAAAGAGATGGATAAAAAAAAAAGGATGGTCAATTCCAATTGGACTCAATATCAATTGTATGGATAGTATATGTATATTGCAGTGTAACTATTACTTATTTCAAGTTACTGGTAGGAACTAGATTCTCTTTTTATGTTGAACCTGGCTCTGATACCAAGAAAACTCTGTCACGCCCCGCTTCCCAAAATACGCGAAAACGGGTCGCGACGAAGGTCGGCGACGTGTGTACACGAGAAAAATACTCACGTACACACGCTAAGCCTAAAGTAACTTGAATAAACTATAAAATCTACTACGATAAATCAATATCACTGCAATATGACATATAAATATCTAACACAACGATAACAGATGAATAAAGAAAAGAAAATGGTAACTGGATGCAATAACGGGAAATAACATTAATAAAAGAGAAAGAATACCTATAATCAAGAAAAGAGAGACTCTAGCTCCTCGTAACGCGTAGGATCACACGAACACCTGAACAATATAAGAAGATGTCCCATATATTCCTGAACGTGCGAATCCAGGGTCATCAGAAGCGACATAATGAGTGTGTGTGTAAAAGAAAAGGTGTTCGTGCATAGCAACGCAAGCAATAACAACATGATAACTGAAATGAAACATAACAGAATAATCAATGTCAAGAACAAAGTTATGAACGATATATAACTAGTGTCCTGACGACTAATGTCAAGATGTGTAGCCTAGTATATGTCACTAGTCTGGTATACAATCCGGTTATGTGTACAATCATATATCGATCATAGTTATATATACGTATAGCTGGGTGATCACGGTCCCACAATACATTAACAGTTTATCATTATTAATTATGTCAGTGAACACCAATTGTCACATGTAATAGACGCATCCCATACTACGCCTATTACACGTGCCAATCGAGGTCCTCAATTATTGAAACTGATCGGTTAGAGACATTGTCTATGTTTTAGGTGGGTCCCATGCATACCCGGGACCACGGCCCAGACCCCTGGCGCTGAACCAGGACCTACTGCAAGGTAGTCAAGAACATGTATAACAGGAACAGGAAGAGGACGGGGTGCCAGTCACCCCACGGGAACCCTACAGTGAAACCCTCTTTCGGCTGCGCAACCTAAATCCTAGGTCCACCCAAAATACAGACGTTGTCTCCTCCATCAATCTCCCTAATCCCAGTGTAAGTTATTTAATGGTCATGTTATTAGTTTATCAAGATTATTTAATGTGCATATTACTTAGATCACTGGGATAACTTGATGATAGTCCCGGTAACAACGTCAACATGTGTAATCAGAATGTCAGTATAATAGGATATATAATGTCAGTGAAAAGGACACCGGTATAACAGGATATGTAACTAGTATAACATGAGAGTGTTGTTACCGTATACATTATTTTCCCAGCAACTATAGTAACATGGATATTATAATTATCAGGTATTTATCATGTATAATCAGTCAAGTTCTTCAGGTAAATCATGATATTTGGGGTGAGTACATGCTGTCATGAATAAAATAATCCGACAAAGTATATAATTAACTCAGGTCCTCAAAGTCATCGACATATTTATCCTCTAAGTCACTGGTATATCTGAACCTCAATAACTGAAATAAATACAAGTTCTTATACATTTAATCAAATCCTCATATTTTAATTTGATCAAATTATCACACACTCTCACTCTATCAAGGTCAATCACAGGATCCCAAAGTCAAGTAACATATCAAGTACACATATTTAAGAACCCACCAAGCAAGATCAAGTCAACCCAATCAACGTCTATTCCTCAACCCCCAAGTCAACTCAAATCCATTCGAGTCTACCGACAGGTTCAAGTCCAAGATTTCATTTTATCAATAAAGATCTCTTATTTATTCAATCATCGATATCCAAATCAATCAAGATCATAACTAAGAAGTGTAACATCCTCAATCAACATGGAATCTAGATCACCTCTGCATCTAATAGACAATATCAATAAGATCATCAATACATCAGTCAAACTCATCAATGCGAGAATCCAGAAATAACAGTTCTAAACAGTCCAAAAGTCAGTCCCATCGCATACATCAGCGTCTAGGGTAACATAATCACACATATCCATGTATCGGTAAAACAGTCTGTCAATAGTAACATATTCACATATATTCATGTATCGGTAAAATAGTCTACCGATAAAACAACATCATATCTAACACGTCCTCAATATTCAAAAGAGCTCTAGTCGGGGCGATCACCAAATAACTTATCATACAATTACTTCACATAAAATATGAATCTCTAACCTCAATCAAGAATCAATCAACCTCAATATCAATATGTTAATATTCTAAGGTTTATCATCGCTAGGTCAGTTACAAGGTCAAGTCTGGTCCACAGTATATCAGTACTAGGCCTAAGCCAACAATGGTTATCTACCAACACATGAAATGACACTAATACAAGCTCATATCAACTATGCAGATAAGATGAACAATCACTAATATCTCATGAAGTGATATAATTAATCAAACTTGTAAAATATGACAGAAAGTCACATGAAATGATAAGAGTAACATGTAAGTGCATGCTGACAACAATAAATACACAAGAACAAATACTCACATGAAATGATGCGATTTTAGAACCGAATTGCTATCTGGTCTTCACTGTACAAACTGGTACTGATGTATGGATCATCCCTTGGGTCGGTCTTCGAATTTCCTGCGTATCGGGTCCACAACGAGTACGAATCCGGATCGGGTCCGAGTCTCCTGTAGCTGGGTTCGGATCTCACCGAAGGGGCCCAAAACATTATAGCATGCAACTAACACATACATACAAATATAAATACACGCTTAACACCGACACGTGCATACGGACACATACGCATATACCCACATACATACACCTATACAAGTATACGCATACCTAACATACATGCATACTTAAATAAATATCAACACACATTAATATAAATACATACACTTATATATATACATATAATATACATACATACTGTTCGGGGCAGAAAACTAGCACTCAAAAAAGTGTTTTATGTAAAATCAATGAAAAAGCTCGTATGTGCTAATGTACCCTCGATACTTCCGTTATAGCATTGGCTCAACGGGTCGAATCCACAGGGAAGGGAGGCGATAGAAGCATTAACAGTTTTTATTCACGTTGTATGTTAACAGTTCTTCTTTGTTAAAAGAATGACAAAGAATGAAAAAGAAAAGAAAAGGAAATCCAGAATGTGGTAGGTGAGGAGAGCGATGAAAACGTCGCTGTAAAAACAAAATAAAAAGTGGTTTGGAAAAAAATTGGAAAAGAAGATGAAGCTTGTAGTAAAGAAAATGAAAACAAAGACAAACAAAGAAGCGGTGAAAACAACAATGAAAAGAGTTTTGGAAATAGTTTCTAAAACAAGATAAAAGAAAAACTCATGGCTACTAACTACTAATTGTTCCACTAACCATGCTAACCTCTTCATGATAGTTGCCTCACATTTTGATCCTCAGCCATCACTAATCCTTGACTTCAAGAGACGATACAAAGCATGGCACATAGATGGTTCATCACAATCAAACATGCATCAAGATCAAGCTAATACAAGCATTAACTCATCAACCATTAAAAGAAAGCTTGAAATAAGAGAGAGTTAGCTTGGTTAGCAAGTTAGATGTTAGAACCCATCATCATGAGCCATCAATGGCTCTTGTAAGAGCAAGCCTTAGTAGAGGCTACCCGATTCATGTGGATTATCAAGTAAGTGGTTAGATGGTTAGTGGTTAGTAGTTAGATTGCCATGAGAAGAAAAGTTAGCAAAGCATCATGTAGAAGATGAAGAAGATTATAATGGAGGAGAAAGGAGGCACCTTTACATAGACTGTCACCATCTATTACATCAATCCCTCTCTATCTCTCTATGAATCTCTCAGCCCTACTACAATGATCTAAAAAGAAATGAAAATACAAGAGAAATGAAGAGCACCTACACTACACTACACTAAACTTCTCCTAGAATCAGAACCAACTCCTAAAAATGAAGACTGCCCGCGCTCTGGCCCTATGCAGGGCTATTTATAGGCATAGGAAGCCTCCAGAAGACGAGACAGGGCCACGCGTCGAAAATTAACGCGTGGCCCCACTAATGGGCCGCGGATCCGCAGCCAAACCAGAGAGATAACTCCCTGGTTTTGGTTCGGGGAACCGTCTGGCTTCGAGGAGCTTCCTGGTATATTCTGTTTCTGGTAATTTCGTCCGCATATTCGTCTGATGTGCGCAAGAGTCTAGATTCGACGTATCTTCTAGATAATCCCTTGCTTGGCCTCCAAGTAATGCGGATTTAATTACCCTAAATTGGGTTTAATTAAGCTCTTATTACACCTTTGCCCTTGAACTTTGGATTTATCTGCAATAAAGACCAAAACACGATTTAGACCGACAATTTATTCATACATCGGTGGGAGAATGCGATATAATAATGCAGAATTGTAGACTAATCACACCCCCACTTATCTTTTGCTCGTCCCGAGCAAAACAAGAAAAGAAAAACTATACTACAAATGTTATTACACCACTTTCGCAGGTGACGCGATTGCACTGAGCATGTGCAACAAGCCGTTAAACCTCTAGGTTACCCTAGAGGAGGAGTGTTGTCTCCTGAGGGTTTTCAGCGGATTGCACCCACAAAATCCATAAAGAAAGAAGACAAATGTTAGTTTTTTTGAAAACACACACTTATCTTTTATTCATAAATCGGTGGGAGAATGCGATATAATAATGCAGAATTGTAAACTAATCACACCCCCACACTTATCTTTTGCTCGTCCCGAGCAAAACAAGAAAAGAAAAACTATACTACAAATGTTATTACACCACTTTCGCAGGTGACGCGATTGCACTGAGCATGTGCAACAAGCCGTTAAACCTCTAGGTTACCCTAGAGGAGGAGTGTTGTCTCCTGAGGGTTTTCAGCGGATTGCACCCACAAAATCCATAAAGAAAGAAGACAAATGTTAGTTTTTTTTTTAAAACACATTTTGAAAGAGAGACAAGTTTTTGAAATATTTTTGCAAAAATATAAGTGATCTAAGGTCATAAGTCCACCACAAATCATTCTTCCTTAAACTTAGTCTCTATGCAAGATCTTGTCTTCAATTAAGGTAAGAATTCAAAATTGGATTAAATATTTTATCTTTCATAAAACCTAGATAATATACACTTTGTGATAGTGAAGATTTCTGAGACTTCAACTCTAACCATCAAACCATTTATTTATATATATATATTCTTTTTTTTCTTCTTTTTTTCTTCCCTTAGTTTTCTTAGGCTTTCTAGTTCACCCATGTAGCGAGCCTATAACTGATGACTCCCAGACCAGATGGTTTTAGGGCACCAGATGAGAAAATATCCCTCGAGTTTAAGGACTCAAGTAAACAAGGCCACAAAACTAAGGGGAATTAATTGTTTTTTTTGACCACCGTTAGGCGTGAATAATCATGCTTCTTGAGGCATAATTATCCAGCTTAATAAGTGATGATTTTTTTTTATTTATTTATGGCATTTTAGGTCTTTGTTTCCATTCCAAAAATTGTGTAAGTGTGAAGTGCATACTATCTAAAGCAAAAAATTCAAGATAAAATTATCTCCCCAATTTATCTTACTTAGCCTATAATTTTAAACAAGATCCATCATTTCGACTAGGTTTACGATGTCATAATTAAGGCTTCCTTAATTTCTAAGATCATCTTAATTTTCTTAAAAATAAATCAAAACTTTGTCTCTTATTTCAAAAAATTTTTAAAGAAAGAGAAAATTCCTATGCAAAAGGAAAAATTTCTAAAAGTATCCTAAAAGAAGTGTAAAAGAAAGAAAATCTAAAAACTCTATGTTAGTAAACCCTCCCCCACACTTATCTCATGCATTGTTCTCAATGCATCGTGATGTATGTATGCATGAAACAAATAGAGAGGGAAGGAAAAATCACCTCAAGGTGGTGGTTCCGGTGGTGGTCGGATTGATCCATGAAAGGCGGCCCAATCATTCTTGCGTGGAGTCCGGAGGAACCCACCAGAGACCTCAATAATACAACCCACTAGAGAATGATGTATATATGTGTGATTTTTATTAAAAATTTTACCCCATCTAATTTTCAAATTTTCAAAATAATTTCAGAGTCAAATTTATCAACACCTTTGTCCCAGAATGGAATGATTGATTTGGACTCAAAAATTACGGAACTAATACCGACTCAGGAAAAAGACTTAAGTCAAGTAAAGGTTCAGGAGTCGAGATTGGTTCAGGAAGTGGGTCCAATCAAGAAGATGAAGCTCAAATCCACATTCATTTCCCCATGATGGAATATGACTTTCTAAGGTTGGTGATTCAAGTTCAGGAATGACAGGTATGGGAATCAAAACTGACTCTAAAATGTTACTCAAATTGGGTAATATAACAGGAGTCAATAATGATTCAGGAATTTGAACTGGATCACAAATTTGAGGATCAAAGTCACATTCCTCATTGAGTTCAATTCCACAAAAATGAGAACTTGCCAATTTATCAATGGGATTTTCAAAAGTATGAAATTGGTCAAGTTCAATATGATCATCAAAAATGATTGTGATTCAATTTCACAATGGACTGGCACTGGATCCAATACTGACTCGGGAAAAGGATTGAAATCAGGTGAAGACACCGAAGTCATAATTGAATCAGGAAGTAGAATTGAATCACTAATTTGAGCTTCATGACCATATTCATGCTCAAGTTCAATTTCAGGAAAAGGATAACTTGCCAAAATGTCAATGTGATCTTTAACATTTGAAGTTTGGACAAGTTCAGATGGGTATGCTGAAATTGAATCTTGATTTCCAAAACAACACGACTCTTTGGCTCTGACAGAATGGTTAGTGACATCAGAAATGGTCAAACGATGAGAAGGTAGAGTTTGGATCATCATATCTATGTCACGATTATGAGCGTTTTGAGCCTGAGTCATGGCTTCAAGCATCTTTACATAATTGATAGGTTCATTATTTTGTTGAAAAGATGAAGTGTTGTTTTGAAATTGGTGGTGAAATTGTGAGTCCATCAGATTTTGTGATTGTTATTTGGACTCACGCATACTCATTTCCAAAATTGATGGTTTTCTATTCTGGACTGGTGGAACTGAGTATGAATCTTGAAAATGTTGTGAAATTGGAGAGGTCAATGTTTCTGAAGTTATTGCTCGGCCTCTTGTAGATTGGCTTCTATACTCTTTTGTAACTCAGATTTTCTTCAATGGGAGGTCCAGAAAAAGGAGTATAGGAAGCGAAATCGGGGAATGAATATTGTGTAAATTGTGGAAAAGGTGGACATGGGGGACAAGGAGGTTGAAAATTAAACTCGGGGGAAGTGAATCCCCATTGACTCTGTGACGAGTTGAAATTATTTTAGAAATTATAGTCATAAGAATGTGGGTATGGGTTGTATTGATTCGGATAAGGCCAACCCGGTGTATTTGGTTGATGCATATTGTAAAACGCCGGGTTGGAATTATCCGAATCAAATGGGGTTGGTGTGAAATATGGATTCATATTCGGATTGAAAGAATTGTTATTATTGAATTCCATTTCACAAACAATCACAAACAAAAAGGAAAAATCAAACAACAATCAAAAAGAAAAGAAAAAATCAAATCAAGCCTATAGTAGGGTTGACCTAGACCTAGTGTCCCTAGGGGCCAACGTCTATCAAATCTTATTAGGGCTTGAGTTGTGTGAGTGGGGAGGTGGTTTTTGGGCGAAGAAAGGGTGATGAAATCCCCACCTTATCTTGTATTGGGTTTTGCCCTTAATTTAAATTCGTGCAAGTGTGCAATATAGACAAGAATATAACACAAAGCGATAAATCACCCACGTGTTTGTTCTATACCATATGCAATGCCATATGTACATCTCCATCCAGATCACAACAACAGAACAAAATACAGTATATTGGAATTGAATTGACACGTGCCTAAATGCAAATGTCTAAACCGTTTTAAAGGCGTCAAACTACCGTATTTTAGTTCTTTAGTTTATTAAGGTGTGTAGGCAATCAAAGCAGGAAAGTAATAATACAGATCCACTAGCTATTACAATTCACACATCCCAGCACAACAAGATACACAATTTTTACAACATGGCCGCGTTTTCGCGGCAAAAGTCGCGCTTGCGCGGCAGTTCTTTAAAAGCTGGGGCCCTGCTTTCAAGAGCAGGGAAATGCAAAGCTAGTTTATGTATTGCAATGTTAAGCACCTGTAAAGATTGTCCTGCACACCAAAACAGAGAAGACAAATGTTAACAAAAACGTGAAAACAAAACCATTCCCTTCCCCGGCAATGGCGCCAATTTTTTTGTTCGGGGCGGGAAACTAGCACTCAAAAAAGTGTTTTATGTAAAATCAATGAAAAAACTCGTATGTGCTAATGTACCCCCGATACTTCTGTTATAGCATTGGCTCAACGGTTCAAATCCACTGGGAAGGGAGGCGATAAAAGCATTAAAAGTTTTTATTCACGTTGTATGTTAACAGTTCTTCTTTGTTAAAAGAATGACAAAGAATGAAAAAGAAAAGAAAAGAAAATCCAGAATGTGGTAGGTGAGGAGAGCGATGAAAACGTCGATGTAAAAACAAAATAGAAAGTGGTTTGGAAAAGAAATTGAAAAAGAAGATGAAGCTTGTAGTAAAGAAAATGAAAACAAAGACAAACAAAGAAGCGGTGAAAACAACAATGAAAAGAGTTTTGGAAATAGTTTCTAAAACAAGATAAAAGAAAAACTCATGGCTACTAACTACTAATTGTTCCACTAACCATGCTAACCTCTGAAAAAAACACCTAGAGGGGGGGTGAATAGGTGAAGTGCTAATCTAGTGAACTAAATGCGCTAAATGCGGAAGCTTAAAACAAATATTGCAACACACTTAATACAACACACAAGTGTAGCCGAATTCCCCGTGAAGGGCTCTGGACTAACTCCTCTTGATTCCCCTAGATATGGGTTGAGGTGCTATGTGAAGCTCTTGTGGTTAAGTATAAGTGGGGCACACACAAACAACCAAGCATATAAAGGATATAGATAATATGAAATATGCAAGGCACAAATGCAAGCAATAAGATATGAATGAATGATGCTTTGCACAAAGTAAAGAGAGAGTTAGAGAGACAATGGATCAAACGCAAAGGCAAAGATATGTTTCGAGGTTCGAGCACCTAGCTTTACATCCCCGCCTACACCACCATGTAGGATTTCCAATCCACTATCTCCCACCGAGGGAACCTCTACCGAAGAGGATTTGTTACAACAAAGGGAGTACCGAACTCCTCTCTCAATACAAACACCACCTCACACAAGAGGGGTAGGCCCTTAGCCAAACATCAACCAGTCCACCTCACACTTGAGGGATACAAACCAACAACCAACTCCACCTCACCAAGAGGGAGTAAACACCAATCTCCACCTCTACCAAAGAGGGAGCAAATCAATCACCTCAAATCCACAACCTCAACCTCTACCAAAGAGGGAGCAACCAAATAATGAGGGTTTACGATAGGTGGTCTCTTTCAACCACAAACAATCTCTCCTTTTCCACAAACAAAAAGTTCCTAAATATATTAGGATAGAAGATAAGCTCAAGTGTGGAAAACAAGTGTTTTGATCAAAGAAATTCTCTTGGGAAAACACCAAAAATGATATAGAAATTTTAGCTCAAAAACTAATTCCCAAAACCCTAATTTCTTTGAAATAAACAAAACACTCAAAACAAATAAGATTGATCTTTTGGCACTTAAAACTCTTTTGAAAACTTGTTTAAAACACTGAAGAAGTCAGGAAATTTTAGCTCTAAAAATCTTGGCCAAAATCCCAGAGGAATGGGGTTTATATAGGCCAAAACAGAAACTAGCCGTTAGGCTGATCTGGCAGCCTGACAGGCTAGCGGTCGGCCGGTCGGCCGACCGCCAACGGTCAGAAATATGACCGTTGGGCCATCTCGGTCGACCGTCCGGCCGACCGCCAGAAACAGAGAGCAGAGCTCTCTGGTCCGGTCGGCCGCCCGGCCGACCGTCCCTGTGGCTGCCAAACGTGCACAAGCTTGTGCACGTTGGTCGACCTCATGGGTCGACCGGCCTTAGGTGCGGTCGGCCGACCTGGCCTGTCAGCCACTGTTCTGGGACAGAAACACATGTAAAAAATATTTCTAAAAATCTTTTAAGTCTTGTAAAAATACCCAAAAATAGTTTTATCATTTGCATTGATACATAAACATGTGATAAAAAGTATGGCTTAAATATCAATCAATATGAACTATTTTTGTGTTTTATCATTTTTACCAAAAACCAAAACATGTATTTTTATCAAACTTGGATTTTTCAATGCATGAATAGGAAAGTCAAAATAAGTTTGTTTAAAAGTTAAGCATGCATGTATAGAATGAAACAACTATACATATATCAATTTAAACTTGTTTTGATCAACTATTCATGAAAACCAAAAACTAAACATAAAACGTGTGTGTTATGTGCACTTGAGCATATCAACTATACTAAGCTTTACAAATGGATCTAAACACACTATCTAAACTATGGATACCTAAGTCTTCTTGACGATCTCCATCTTCAAGTAGACCCGATCCAAAACTCCATCCATGGGCTAGGCAATGTGTGATCTTGAAGCTTGAGCCCTGGAATCACTTGTGAAGCATCCAAACACCTCTTGTTGAAGCTATCACCAAACTAACATCTTGTTATAAGATCTGAGACTAAAAACACAAGAATATTAGTAAACATAACTACATGAGTTAATCATCATCAAAACTAGGGTGGAAGGTCTTTGGGCCAACAATCTCCCCCTTTTTGATGATGACAAAACTCATGGAGCTATATATGCATGGATTAAAGTTAAGCTTCAAAGAAGCTCCCCCTGAACTCATGCATAAACAAATAAACATAATATGCAATGAATATTAAACATGAATGCATAGATATGCATAAACAATAAAAGGTTCTATATACCAAATGAAATGTTCAAAGACACAACATGCTCTAGATACCAATTAAATTAAACTAAATTAAACTTAATATAAGCAAAAACATAACTATGCATATATAAATATTATAAACTCAAAATCTTTCTCCCCCTTTTTGTTAATTAGCAACAAAGGGGTAAACAATCAAAACAAAACAAAATTTTCTCACCCTTTTTTTAATACAAAGAATCAATCATCAATAAAGGGTAAAAGCAAAACTAAATCAAAGAATTTTTCTCCCCCTTTTTGTTCGAAACAATGAATCAACAAAAAGGGTTAATAAAAACAATATTTGTCCCTTTTTGTCTAAAACAAAAACAAAAGCCAAATAGGGGTGACAATCAATTAAGATATCAATTGAAAATACGTCAATGAAGCATCTTGATACCAATTGAAAGTAAACATAGGTCAATCAACAAATGGTATATGCTATATACATTCATGAAGAGGAAGACGCTAAGTTAACTTCCCTACACATATGCATTACATGAAGAAGGGATGACAAGCCTCAATTCACATAACACATATTATGTAATGCATAAGAGGAGATGTGAAGCTCTCCCTACACACGTGTATCACATAAAGAAGAGATGTCAAGCTCCTCAATACAAGATACACTTAACATGAATATATATGTAGAAGAGATGTTAAGCTCTCCTTGCATATAGTCAATACAAATCAAAACTTTTGTATTTATTTTCTTTAAAACAAAATTTTGAGATACCAATTTTTAAAACATATTCAAATGAACATCTTGATATCAAAAGAGAATATTTTTCTTTTTAAGCATATAAACAATTTTGATTGTGATATCATATGCTTAAAATAAACATCAAATTTCCAATCATAAAGTGTGGGAGTGGAAATCAAATACCAATTGAAATATGAAAGTCAAATTTTCTCCCCCTTTATGAAATACAAACTAAAACAATGCGTAGGCTCGATACCAATTTAAAAGTAATCAATTGAAATAGGATAATCATTAAGGTTTTCAAGCTTAGCATAAACAAATATATATGTATGAAAATTAGATACCAATTGACATTGATACCATTAGAATTTGAACGCATACAAACATAAAAAAACATATGAGTATACAAAAGGATCAAAATTGATACCAATTGAAAGAGTTCAATGATACCAATTGAACAACAATAGTAAGCATGGTATAACTCATATCAAAACGAAGAAGACGAACTAGTTAAAATGAAAAATTTTGTTAACTAGTACGAAATCCTTCAAGTAAGGAATAAAACAAGATTATTTTTCATAAAACATGAATTTCACAAAATAGTCAACACTCATAATCATTTAAGCATAAATATAACTCATGAAAACAAAACATGAGTAATCAAGAAATGTGATGTACAAATACAATGTGAAGAACACGATCATGAAAATATTCAATTAAGCTCAAATAATTCCTTGAAACAAGAAAATCATCAAAACAAAACTATTTAATATTCAAGGTATATGTATGTCCTATACAAGCTAAAGTATACATACATATCCAAGCACAATGAGTCCACAATAAATATATGCATGAAGGCACGTGGCTCAAAAAGGATGTATATGTATAAGAATAGTTTGGACAAGATGGACATATACATGAAGCTAAACAAAAACACATGAAAACATGAAAAACTAAATTTCCATTAAAGCAAATTTCATTCCAAGGTATATGTATGATTTGTCAACATAAAAAGTATACATACATATCCCTAAACACAATTGAGTCCATATGTATAGATTTGCATGAAAAGCAAATGACTCAAGGGGTATACATGTATATCTTAAAGTTTGGCAAAATAGACATATACATGAAATGAAAACTTATACACATAAAACAAACTCAAAAATAGGAATACAAGTTTAAAATGCATGGATCATCAAAACTAGACTATACTAGCACATCTAATGGGTTCAAATAGACATTAAAGCACAAACATATATAGATTTATTTATGACCGACTATATGTACAAGAATAAATCCTAGTCTTAATGAAAACTAATACTTAAACAAATATTCAAATCATGAAGCATCAAAAACAAGATAAAAATCATCATGATAAACATAAACATGATTATTATGTAAATCCACATGTTATTAAACCTATGATAAACATGATAGCTTAAACAAACGGTGAGAACACAAAATAATAGACCATATTAAACATGGGTGTCTCAAAATGCTATACATGCATGTCAAGGATCTAATAAGCATGGCATTATCATAATAATCTACAAACAATAAAACATGCTATAAACAATGAATATGAAAGCATGTAAACATAAATAAGGAGTTAGGAATCGTTACCAAAACCTAGAAGGCAACTCTCCTTGTCTCCAAAACATGGTGGTCTTCCCACCAAACCTTTCTTGAAAGTGATGCATCCAATTGATCTCCTTTAAGTACAGAACGCATCCACTCTAAGGTACGGCAACTCTCACGTCATGTAAGATCCCACACATACATCATAAACAAGTGGGGTGGTCTTTGGTACCCATATCTTTTTGGGTCCATGGGGGTTAGTACCTTCCCTAACCCAAACAAACTTATTTGCTAAATTTAGATCATGTATACGATCAAAGCAAAATTTAGCAAGGTGGCCCTTACGTCCATAATGTGTACAAGTGTACACATGAGCATACATGTGATGAGAGTGTCCGTGAGGAGCATGTGTATGCCGTGGAGGGTGAGCATGAATAGATGGAATTTGTTTCTTTCGAAACAAAGTTTCCAAACGTGTATAGCCCACAACACATTGGCTCAAAGTGGAGCCCAAACAATCTACACTCTTCTTAAGCAAAGATATATCATTGTTAATTAAAGAAGAAGTGTGGCATGCAATAGGAGAAGTGTGTGATACTACCCTAGCATGGCAAACATGAGTATCCATATTATTTTTTAAAAAAATATTCTTCTTTAAACAATCTTCTAAATCCTTTGAAATAGAAGCAATTTTTATTTTTAAAGAATCATTTTCTTTTAAAACAAAATTAACTTTTGAAGTCAAGTTTTCATATTTCTTCAAAAGTGTTTCACAATCATTTTTAGATTTTAAAAAATTATTTTCTTTTAGTGCAAGATCAAGTTGAGATCTCCATGAATCCCTTTCATTATAGACCTCAACCTTCTCTTGCAAAACCTTGTCAAGTTTAGAAGACAATTTTTCATTTTCTTTAGTTAAAGCAAAAGTCTTTTTTTTCAACAAATTATATTTTTCTATTAGTTTTTCACAAACAATAGATAGTTCTTCATTCAAAGCATGGGGATCAACATAATCAACACGTGAAGAACTAGAATCAAAACTATCTAGTTGAGTTTCCGATTGTACCTCAAGGGAGTCATTCCCTTGGACCATTAAGCATTGAGAATCGGATTCTCCACTAGACTCCTCCGGTTGATTTGGCAATTGAAGCTTGGAGGTGGTGGTTGTTGTCAACTTGTTCCACACTACAAAAGCGGAATCAAGATTAGAAACAAGCATAAGATAATCTTTTGAAAGCGTGCTTCTAATGGCCTCTAGGGCTTGTGCATTGGCCCCTATATGCTTGCGGTCACCAAGATAACATCTCTTGGTAGCGGCAAGGAAAACATGCAAACCTAGGGTCTTTAGGTACATGGACATCCTATACTTCCAAACAACAATGTTGGAAGGGTCAAAACTAGGTGGGGTCATGAAGTCCATGGTAAACTATATGAGTGTGCAAACAATCAAATGCAAACAATAGATTAGCAAACAAATGGATCTCACTCCTAGGATGTTAAGCCTAATATCAGGAGCGTTGGCTCTGATACCAATTGAAAAAATACCTAGAGGGGGGGTGAATAGGTGTAAGTGCTAATCTAGTGAACTAAATGCGCTAAATGCGGAAGCTTAAAACAAATATTGTAACACACTTAATACAACACACAAGTGTAGCCGAATTCCCCGTGAAGGGCTCTGGACTAACTCCTCTTGATTCCCCTAGATATGGGTTGAGATGCTATGTGAAGCTCTTGTGGTTAAGTATAAGTGGGGCACACACAAACAACCAAGCATATAAAGGATATAGACAATATGAAATATGCAAGGCACAAATGCAAGCAATAAGATATGAATGAATGATGCTTTGCACAAAGTAAAGAGAGAGAGTTAGAGAGACAATGGATCAAACGCAAAGGCAAAGATATGTTTCGAGGTTCGAGCACCTAGCTCTACATCCCCGCCTACACCACCGTGTAGGATTTCCAATCCACTATCTCCCACCGAGGGAACCTCTACCGAAGAGGATTTGTTACAACAAAGGGAGTACCGAACTCCTCTCTCAATACAAACACCACCTCACACAAGAGGGGTAGGCCCTTAGCCAAACATCAACCAATCCACCTCACACTTGAGGGATACAAACCAACAACCAACTGCACCTCACCAAGAGGGAGTAAACACCAATCTCCACCTCTACCAAAGAGGGAGCAAATCAATCACCTCAAATCCACAACCTCAACCTCTACCAAAGAGGGAGCAACCAAATAATGAGGGTTTACAATAGGTGGTCTCTTTCAACCACAAACAATCTCTCCTTTTCCACAAACAGAAAGATCCTAAATAGATTAGGATAGAAGATAAGCTCAAGTGTGGAAAACAAGTGTTTTGATCAAAGAAATTCTCTTGGGAAAACACCAAAAATGATATAGAAATTTTAGCTCAAAAACTAATTCCCAAAACCCTAATTTCTTTGAAATAAACAAAACACTCAAAACAAATAAGACTGATCTTTTGGCACTTAAAACTTTTTTGAAAACTTGTTTAAAACACTGAAGAAGTCAGGAAATTTTAGCTCTAAAAATCTTGGCCAAAATCCCAAAGGAATGGGGTTTATATAGGCCAAAACAGAAACTAGCCGTTAGGCTGATCTGGCAGCCTGACAGGCTAGCGGTCGGCCGGCCGGCCGACCGCCAACGGTCAGAAATATGACCGTTAGGCCATCTCGGTCGACCGTCCGGCCGACCGCCAGAAATAGAGAGTAGAGCTCTCTGGTCCGGTCGGCCGCCCGGCCGACCGTCCCTGTGGCTGCCAAACGTGCACAAGCTTGTGCACGTCGGTCGACCTCATGGGTCGACCGGCCTTAGGTGCGGTCGACCCGTGCGGTCGGCCGACCTGGCCTGTCAGCCACTATTCTGGGACAGAAACACATGTAAAAAATATTTCTAAAAATCTTTTAAGTCTTGTAAAAATACCCAAAAAAAGTTTTATCATTTTGCATTGATACATAAACATGTGATAAAAAGTTTGGCTCAAATATCAATCAATATGAACTATTTTTGTGTTTTATCATTTTTACTAAAAACCAAAACATGTATTTTTATCAAACTTAGATTTTTCAATACATGAATAGGAAAGTCAAAATAAGTTTGTTTAAAAGTTAAGCATGCATGTATAGAATGAAACAACTATACATATATCAATTTAAACTTGTTTTGATCAACTATTCATGAAAACAAAAACCAAACATAAAACGTGTGTGTTATGTGCACTTGAGCATATCAACTATACTAAGCTTTACAAATGGATTTAAACACACTATAAACTATGGATACCTAAGTCTTCTTGACGATCTCCATCTTCAAGTAGACCCGATTCAAAACTCCATCCATGGGCTAGGCAATGTGTGATCTTGAAGCTTGAGCCCTGGAATCACTTGTGAAGCTTCCAAATACCTCTTGTTGAAGCTATCACCAAACTAACATCTTGTTATAAGATCTGAGACTAAAAACACAAGAATATTAGTAAACATAACTACATGAGTTAATCATCATCAAAACTAGGGTGGAAGGCCTTTGGGCCAACAACCTCTTCATGATAGTTGCCTCACATTTTGATCCTCGGCCATCACTAATCCTTGGCTTCAAGAGACGATACAAAGCATGGCACATAGATGGTTCATCACAATCAAACATGCATCAAGATCAAGCTAATACAAGCATTAACTCATCAACCTTTAAAAGAAAGCATGAAATAAGAGAGAGTTAGCTTGGTTAGCAAGTTAGCAAGTTAGATGTTAGAACCCATCATCATGAGCCATCAATGGCTCTTGCAAGAGCAAGCCTTAGTAGAGGCTACCCGATTCATGTGGATTATCAAGTAAGTGGTTAGATGGTTAGTGGTTAGTAGTTAGATTGCCATGAGAAGAAAAGTTAGCAAAGCATCATGTAGAAGATGAAGAAGATTACAATGGAGGAGAAATGAGGCACCTTTACATAGACTGTCACCATCTATTACATCAATCCCTCTCTATCTCTCTCTCTATGAATCTCTCAGCCCTACTACAATGATCTAAAAAGAAATGAAAATACAAGAGAAATGAAGAGCACCTACCTACACTACACTAAACTTCTCCTACAATCAGAACCTACTCCTAAAAATGAAGACTGCCCGCGCTCTGGCCCTATGCAGGGCTATTTATAGGCATAGGAAGCCTCCAGAAAACGAGACGGGGCCACGCGTCGAAAATCGACGCGTGGCCCCACTAATGGGCCGCGGATCCGCGGCTCTAGCCGCGGATCCGCAGCCAAACCAGGGAGATAACTCCCTGATTTTGGTTCGGGGAACCATCTGGCTTCGAGGAGCTTCCTGGTATATTCTGTTTCTGGTAATTTCGTCCGCATATTCATCTGATGTGCGCAAGAGGCTAGATTCGACGTATCTTCTAGATAATCCCTTGCTTGGCCTTCAAGTAATGCGGATTTAATTACCCTAAATTGGGTTTAATTAAGCTCTTATTACACCTTTGCCCTTGAACTTTGGATTTACCTGCAATAAAGACCAAAACACGATTTAGACCGACAATTTATTCATAAATCGGTGGGAGAATGCGATATAATAATGCAAAACTGTAGACTAATCACATACTCACTCATAATCATACATACACATATACCCACACATAAAAACTTATACACGAGTATACGCATATATATACATATAATTATATCAAGACATATACTATGCATATGCATACACACCCATCCATGCATATACATCATGCACTAAATAAACTCATGCACACACACATATACACTTCCCAATTATTACAACTTTACCCCTACACAAATAAATATAGCACTAACCTCGGGGCAACTTGCGGCACGCCAACGGAGGCTCTGGTGGAGGCGTCAGGGCCGCGGAGGATGTTGTTGGATAGAGAATATCGCTGTGAAGGGCGTGCGTGCGTTCGCGCTAGCCGACGGTGATCAACGACGATTCACAAAGAGACAGAAAATAGCTCGGAGTAAGATGTCTCATGGACTGTTCGGTGAAAGGGGGTGTTTGCAAGGGGACTAAGATTGTTGATACATGGAGGGAATTGGCACACACGGTTGTGCGTGGGGGCTTGGTGTTCTCAGCCAAGAAGAGGAAGGAGTGTGGTAGGCCGGGGATGCTCCGAGCTGTGCAAGAGCATGTGGTGTTGGGTCGTGCTCCGGCAGAGATCATGAAGATTGATGAGCGTGGCATGGGTAATGGTCGCTCGCAAGGTGGGTTCAGTGGTGGTCATCATCAGATGGCGCTACATGGAGGCACGACTGGTTAGCCGGGGAAGCAATAGAGGTTAAGTGGTGATGAGTGCAGAGAAGCTCGTCCGCGTGGTGGCATGGCTTGGGGTGGAGCTGCTATGGAGAGCTCTACAGTGGTGGTCGGCATGCCAAGGGTAGAGGAGTGGGCTCCGGTGGTGTTTGTGCTCACGTCTACAGTAGAGGGTGGAGCGCGCGACGCGCAAAAGAAGACAAGTGGAGCTGTCGTGGGGGATTCAAGAACAAGAGGATTGAGGTTGAAGGAGATGGTGATGCAGCTGTGTTAGGGGAGAGGGAGATTAGGGTTTTGATTAGGGTTAAAAATTGGAGATAATATATAGGGTGTTATATTGGGTAGTGGGTTTGGGTAGAAGTTAATGGGTATGGGTTAATGGGTTATAGGATTATGGGTTGGGCTTAATAGTATGGGTTTAGCATATGGTGATGGGTTTGGGCTTGCTTTGGCTCAAAAGAGGGAATAAGAAAAAAGAAAAGGAAAAAGAAAAGAAAAATGAAGGAAGAGAGTGGGCTTGGGCTAAAGAGCTATTGGGTTTTGGGAAAAAGAAAAGAAAAAAATAATACTAATTGATGTTATATAAAAATACAATAATAGGTAATAATTAATCTTAATACCCAACACTAAAATAATTAGTAAGGATAATAGTAATGAATGATAATTAATAGTAACACATCTGAAATAAAATAATAATTAATACAAATTACAAATACTCATTAAAATACCATTATATAATACATCAAGTATTTCAAAATATGGGTATTACAACATACATGCAATCTAGCATGATGAACAGAGTAGTAATATAAAATTAACACAAAACAATAAGATTAAATCTTCATAATCATTGCTTATGTTAATGTCCTAGCTATGGGGGTTTAGTTCATGATAAAAAAAATTGCAAAGTAAAACATGATTTGAATCTTCATATAATAAATTAAAAGAGAAAGAAAAGGATAACACCAATTTGGGGATCATATCTAATCCTTAGTTATCGTTTCTCTTCTAATCTTATTCTTTCAAAGCACTAGAATTTCTGTTCAAAAAGCCAGAATTTACATAAGAAAGTATTTACAAGAGAGAAATTAAAACCTAAATTACAAAGCCTCTTCTTTGATTTGATTTTTTTCTACTCTCAAACTTATTGTTTTACAAAAGATTGTTGCTTATTTATAAACCTTAGAGACCTATTTCAATAAGGGATACAAGGAGAACTCCAAATCCAACTTCAACTTAGTGTCAGTATTTGATCCTGATTTGTATTGAAACCAACTCACAGTAATTATTGAAAACGAGCAGCCAAACGATCGAACTGGAAAATGTTGTAAAGATAAAAGTTGCAGCCTTGTAGTCTTCTTTCAACAGCATCTTGAATTACCCATATTATATTCCTCTAACAAAAGTTATAATTAAAATACTAAAATGTGTCCAGTCAAAATCTGATTCTGATTATGTGCTAACTTATGGTAGACTAGTCAACAACGAATTCGCCGTAGGCAATGGCAAATCTGCCGTTTGACTTTGATTTATGACTGAAAGTTTTATGAATGCTTTATCTTCAAGTGTAGATCATAATTCACTCTTTAAATTCATCTCTGGGTCTTCGTATCAGTGATTTCCATACTGCAACTCTATTCTTCATCATTTTTCATGTTTTTTTCATCTTTTTTCTCTAATTTGTGCTTTTGATTTAATTTTTGCATAAAGATCAGAAAATATACCCATACAGCATTAAAAAATATGTAATAAAAGAGGTATAAAAGTGGTACAAAATATAGATGATAATCACAAATATCATGAGCCATCAAGAGGACGTCCATCTTTAAAGAGAGTCTCTGTGTAGGTTTAGCCGTCAGGGTGAGAACCTGATATAAGCTGTCGGAGCCGTCAGGAGGACTTTCATCTTTCTGGAGAGTCTCCACATAGGCTTAGCGGTCAGGGTATGCACCCGATATATGCTATCAGAGATGCCATGAGGACTTTCATCTTTTAGCAGAGTATCCAAGTAGGCTTAGCTGTTAGGATGAGAACCTGATTTAGGCTGTTGGAGCTGTCAGGAGGACTTCCATCTTTCAGAAGAGTCTCCGCGTAGGGTTGATCATTAGGGTGAAAACTCGATATAGGCTGTCGAAGCCATCAGGAGGACTTTCATCTTTCAGAAGAGTCTTCATGTATGCTTAGGCATCAGGGTAAGAACTCGTTATAAGGTGTTGGAGCCGTCAAGAGGACTTTCATCTTTCAGAAGAATCTCCGTGTAGGTTTAGCAGTCAGGGTGAGGACCCATTATAGGCTGTCGGAGCTATCAGGAGGACTTTAATCTTTCAGGAGAGTCTCCATGTAGGCTTAACAGTCAGGTTGAAAACCTGATATAAGCTATCAGAGCCATCAGAAGAACTTTCATCTTTCAAGAGAAGCTCCGCGTGGGCTTAGCCATCAGGGTTACAACATGATATAGGCTGTCAGAGCCATTAGGAGGACTTTTATCTTTATGGAGAGTCTCCATGTAGGCTTAGCTGTTAGGGTGAGAACTTGATATAGGATGTTAGAGCCGTCATGAGGACTTTCATCTTTTAGGAGAGTCTCCGTGTAGGCTTATCTGTCAGGGTGAGGACTTGTTATAGGCTGTAGGACTTAACCATCAGGTGAGAACTCGATATAGGTTGTCAGAGTTGTCATGAAGGCTTCCATCTTTTAGGAGAATCTTCGCGTAGGCTTAGCCATCAGGATGACAACTCGATATAGGCTGTTGGAGCCGTCAAGAAGACTTTCATCTTCAGGAGAGTCTTCTCGTAGGCTTAGCCATCAGGGTGAAGACCCGTTATAGACTATCAGAGACGTCAGGAAGACTTCCATCTTTCAGGAGAGTCTCCTCATAGGCTTAGCCATCAGAGTAAGATCCTGTCATAGGTTGTAGGACTTAGCCGAACCCAACATGGACTGTCAGAGCCATCAGGAGGACTTTCAACCTTTAGGAGAACCTCCGTGTATGCTTAGCTGTCAGGATGAGGACCTATTATAGGTTGTCAGAGCCGTCAGAAGGACTTTCATCTTTTAGGAAGTCTCCACATAGGCTTACCCATCAGGGTGAGAACCCGATAAAGGCTGTCGGAGCCATCAGAAGGACTTCCATGGCATGCTCGATGAAATCTTTAAATACTCTGTTGACTATCCGCTAGAAGATGGCTCTGACATTCTTCAACCCAAAAGGCGTGACTTTATAACAGAGATCCTTCGGCCAGTAGTGAAGGTTGTTTTGTCTTCATCTGGTGGGTACATCTTGATTTGATTATAGCCAGAGTAGGCATTATGAAGATAAATAGCTCGTGTCCCATCGTCGCTTCTACCAACTGGTCTATTCTCGAAAGAGGGAAGTTATCTTTGGGGCAAGCTTCGTTAAGATTGGTAAAGTTGATGCAGACTCTCCACTTGCCATTTTTATTATTTACGAGGACTGGGTTGGCGAGCTTGTTCGGGTAAAATGGCTCTCAGAGGAAGCCAGCTCAGAGTAGTCAGTCGAATACATCACTGAGGGCATGACTCCGTTCCGCAATCTTCTTCCTTGGCTTTTGCTTCATTGGCTTAACCTCTGGATTAATGGCGAGTCGACGACAGATGATGGTTGGGTCGATTGGCATGTCGGTGGGAGCCCACGCATAGCACGTCAAGGTTCTCAGAGAGGAATTTTTGAGTTGGGCCTTCTCATTTGCAGGAAGCTTTGTCCTGATTCGGAGATCTCGTTTTGGATGTTAGGGGTCTACGTGAAATAATTCGGCTTCCTCTTTTCATCTATTATCCAGAGTTTTTGACTAATTGGGAGAGTCAGAGTCTTAGCTCTCATTGCCCTATAATTGCTACTAGGTAACAACCTTCTTCTGTTTCTTTCCTATCGGGGAATCTTCGTTAGAGGTTGTCATTATGGCTTTTGGCTTTAGGTCCAGCCGACTTCTTCCTAGCGATCGTGGCGATGGTACTGTACATAGGTTGATCCCCTCTTATGTTTGTCGTTCCAGTCAGAGTGGGATATTGCAGAAGTTGGTGGTAACTAGATGGGACGACTTTCATCATGTGGATCCATGGTCATCCAACACTCAATGATAATATTATATGGATACGTGCAAACTGGGAGTGCAATCATGCCAGGCGAACATGTTTTGTTTAAACCCATATAAGTGAGATTGGGAATCATTGCTCAGGCCATCTTCAGGGTATCCTCCAATCTGTCCAGATCGCCCCCATATAGGATTTGACGTTGCTCTCTCTGTCGACCAGAATCTTTGACATTTGAAAGTTTCGATGTGTATGGGGATGATCAGGGAATCATTGTGTGAAAAGTTCATAGCACAGGAATAATATCAGAGAACAAGATTGGTCTGCTGGGGATTGAGGGTGGGCCCATTGGTATCATCTGATAGTTACTTTTTCGAGCCTCGTTGACATAGATAGCCCCCTCCTTCTTAGTTGTGCCCTCTATAAGGGAAGCACCAAAGATGGTGTTTACTTTTCGGTAGTGGATAAGGGCTTGGTTTACCTTGACCCTCATGTTGGGGAACCTCAAAGGCTTCCTTCTGCACCTTTAACTCTGAAGGCTATCCGGAGTTGAGAATGAAGTCTTTGAGATACCTTCGATCCACTAGCTCCTGGAGTTGTTTCCTGAGAGATGTGTCGTCAACAGAGCGATGACCTATTCGATCATGGAAGGCACAATACTCCCCGCTCTAGTCCTTTTTGGGTTAGCGAGGAGTATCTTCGGGCATCTCACCCAGTATTGGTTCTTGATAGCGCTAAAGACGTGGTCGATGGAGATCTTGGACGGAGTGAAATCGGCCTTTGTTTCGCTGTCCTTCGCAAGGTTCCATGAGGGTCGTTAGCTGATTGCGCCAGAAGCTCGGTTCAGATTCTTCTTAGGGAAAGCAACTTGCAGCATGGGTTTCTCCCCCTCGCTCTCTCTTAAAAGAGCGACTAATTGCGACCAAGGTCGCATCCTCGATTTGGATGTATTCCTGGACCCGAAAGAGGATGTCCTTCATCTTGGTGACTTTATACTTCACCAAGTGCTTGTAGAAGGAGTGGATGACATTATAATCCGCTGATGAATGCAGCGAAGACTACGTCCTCATTGCAGTTATATACTAAATTCATTTGGCTTTAGAAATAACTAACATAGTACTGAAAGCACACCTAGAGGGGGGGTGAATAGGTGTAAGTGCTAATCTAGTGAACTAAATGCACTAAATGCGGAAGCTAATGCAAATCTTGCAACACACTTAATACAACACACAAGTGTAGCCGAATTCCCCGTGAAGGGCTCTGGACTAACTCCTCTTGATTCCCCTAAATATGGGTTGAGGTGCTATGTGAAGCTCTTGTGGTTAAGTATAAGTGAGGCACACACACAATCAAGCCAAGCATATAAGGATGAATAGCAATATGAAATAATGCAAGGCAACACAAGCAAGTATGATGATATGATATGAATGATGCTTTGCACAAATAAACAAGAGAGAGTTGAGAGATGTTGGATCAAACGCAAATACAAGGATATGTTTCGAGGTTCGAGCCCCTAGCTCTACATCCCCGCCTACACCACCGTGTAGGATTTCCAATCCACTATCTCCCACCGAGGGAACCTCTACCGAAGAGGATTTGTTACAACAAGGGAGTACCGAACTCCTCTCTCAAACACCGCCTCACAACCGAGGGGTAGGCCCATAGCCAATACAACCACAACACCTCTACCGAAGAGGGATACAAAACACCAACTCCACCTCTCACTAGAGGGAGCAAACAACAACCAACTCCACATCTCACTAGAGGGAGTAAACCACAAACCTCAACCTCTACCCAAGAGGGAGCAACCCAATCAAAGCAAGGGTTTTACAACAAGTGGTTTCTTTCAACCACAACTCTCTTTTCCACAAAACAAAGATCCTAAATAGATTAGGATAGAAGATAGCTCAAGTGTGGAAAACACAAGTGTTTTGATCAAAGAAAATCTCTTGGGAAAATACCAAATTGATATAGAAATGAAGAACAAGAAATCAATTCCCAAAAACTTATTTTCTTTGAAAATAACAAAACACTTAAAATCAAACAAGATGAATCTTTTTGCTCTTTAAACTCTTTAGAAAACTTCTTTTTAAAACCAGAGAGTAGGAAAAATTAGCTCTAAAAATCTTGGCCAAAATCCCAAAGAAATGGGGTTTATATAGGCCGATCAGAAAACTAGCCGTTAGGCTGATGTGGCAGCCTGACAGGCTACCGGTCGGCCGGCCGGCTGACCGCCAACGGTCAGAAATGTGACCGTTGGGGCAACCCGGTCGACCCAAACAAACAGAGAGCAGAGCTCTCAGACCCGGTCGACCCTGACGGTCGACCGAGTTTGTGTCTGCCAGACGTGCACAAGTCTGTGCACGTCGGTCGACCTCATGGGTCGACCGGCCCATGGTGCGGTCGACCGTCTGGGTCGACCGACCTGGCCTGTCAGCACAAACCTGGGTCAGAATCTGGGTTTAAAACATATTTTGAAAAATCTTTTAATAACTTGTAAAAATCCCAAAAATGTTTTTACCATATTGCATTGATAGATAAACATGTGATAAACATTTCTACACACATATCAAGCATATGAAACCATTTTTGTTTCTTAACATTTTTACCAAAATCAAAACATGTATTTTTATCAAACTTGGTTTTTCCAACACATGAATAGGAAAGTCAAAATAAGTTTGTTTAGAAATAAAGCATGCATGTATAGAATGAAACAACTATACATATATCAATTTAAACTTGTTTTGATCAACTATTCATGAAAACCAAAAATCAAACATAAAACGTGTGTGTTTGTGCACTTGAGCATATCAACTATTCTTATCTTTACAAATGGATCTAAAACACACTAAACTATGGATATCTAAGTCTTCTTGACGATCTTCATCTTCAAGGTGACTCGATCCACAAATACCGTGATCCATGAGCTAGGCAAGGTATGATCTTGATGCTTTGGCCCTGGAATCACCATGAAAAGCTTCTAAACTCCTTTGTTGAAGCTAATCACCAACTAATATCTTGTTAAATGATCTGAGACTAAAAACACAAGATTATTAGTAAACATAACTACATGAGTTAATCATCATCAAAACTAGGGTGGAAGGCCTTTGGGCCAACAATCTCCCCCTTTTTGATGATGACAAAACTCATGGAGTTATATATGCATGGATTAAAGTTAAGCTTCAAAGAAGCTCTCCCTTAACTCATGCATAAACAAATAAACTTAAATATGCAATGAATATTAAACATGAATGCATAAATATGCATAAACAATAAGGTTCTAGATACCAATGAAATGTTCAAAAACAAAACATGCTCTAGATACCAATTAACATTAAACTATATTAAACTTAATATATGCAAAACATAAATATGCATATATAAAACTCATAAACTCAAAATCTTTCTCCCCCTTTTTATCAATCATCAACAAAGGGGTAAACAATCAAAACAATAAATAAAAATGAGGGGTAAAAATCTTTCTCCGCCTTTTTGTCAATCAAAACAATAAAAACAATGTTCTCCCCCTTTTCGTCTAAAAATAAAAACAAGGTCAATAAGGGGTGACAATCAATTAGGATATCAATTGAAAATATGACAATGAAGCATCTTGATACCAATTGAAAATAAACAAAGATCAATAAATGTTATATGCTATATACATTCATGAAGAGGAAGACGCTAAGTTAGCTTCCCTACACATATGCAATACATGAAGAAGGGATGACAAGCCCCAATCCACATAACACATATTATGTAATGCATAAGAGGAGATGTGAAGCTCCCCCTACACACGTGTACCACATAAAGAAGAGATGTCAAGCTCCTCAATACAAGATACACTCAACATGAATCTATATGTAGAAGAGATGTTAAGCTCTCCTTGCATATAGTCAATATAAATCAAAACTTTTGTATTTATATTCTTTGAAACTAAACATTATTTTTAAGGCATAAAGATACCAATTGAAATTATTATCAATTGAAAATTTTATTTTCTATCATAAAGCAAGGGAGTGGAATACTAAATACCAATTGAAATATGAAAATCGAATTTTCTCCCCCTTTATGAAATACCAACAAAAACTATGCGTAGGCTTGTAATAAGATACCAATTGAAAACTAAATCAATTGAATTAAAGTTGAAGCTCAAGCTCTAGCATAAACAAAATTTGTGCTCAAGATATAGAAATATAATAGCACAAATAAAACATATATATGTGTATGAAATAGAATGAGTACCAATCACCAATAGATGATACCAATTGAAAATATACATACACAAACACATATGAGTATACAAAAAGATCAAAATGATACCAATTGAAAGAGTTCAATGATACCAATTGACATAACAATAAAAGCATGGTATAACTCATATCACAACGAAGAAAACGAACTAGTTAAAATGAAAAATTTTGTTAACTAGTACGAAATCCTTCAAGTAAGGAATAAAACAAAAAATAATTTCATAAAACATGAAATCCACATGATAATCAACACTCTAATTCAATTTGGCATAAATATGACTCATGAAAACAAAACATGAGCAAGCAATAAATGTGAGTGTACAAATAAAGTGTGAATATCATAATCATGAAAATTTTTCATTAAGCTCAATTATTCCTTAAACATGAAAACATGAAAACATAAAAATCATCTAAACTATTTAATCTTCAAGGCATATGTATATCTAATACAAACTAAAGTATACATACATATCCAAAACATAAAGAGTCCACAAATTATATATGCATGAAGGCACGTGGCTCAAAAGGATAAACATGTATATCTAATAGTTTGGACAAGATAGACATATACATGAAGTTTAAACATGAATACATGAAAACATGAATAACTAAATTTTTATTAAAACAAATTTCATTTCAAGGTATATGTATGAATTGTCAAACATGAAGTATACATATATATCCCTAAACACAATTGAGTTCATATATAGAGATTTGCATGAAAGGCAAATGACTCAAGGGGTATACATGTATATCTTAAAGTTTGGCAAAATACACATATACATGAAGTGAAACACACAATCATAAAACAAATCCAAAAATAGGAATACAAGTTTAAAATATATGAATCATCAAAACTAGACTATACTAGCACATCTAATGGATTCAAATAAGCAATCAAGCCCAAATATATATAGATTTATTTGTGGCCCACTATATGCACAAGTATAAATCCTAGTCTTAATGAAAACTAACGTCTAAACAAGTAATCTTAACATGAAGCATCAAAACACAATATAAAAATCAACATGATAAGCAAAAACATGATTATTATGAATATCCACATGTTATTAGAAATATGATATACGCAATAGCAACCATATAGTGAGAACACAAAAGAATTCATCCATATTAAACATGGGTGTCTCAAAATAACTAAACATGTATATCACTAATCTAATAAGCATGGCATATTCATACTAATCACTAAACAATGAAACATGCTATAAACAATGAATATTAAAAGCATGAAAACAATAATTGGGAGTTAGGAATCGTTACCAAAACCTAGAAGGCAACTCTCCTTGTCTCCAAAACATGGTGGTCATTCCACCAAATCTTCCCTTGAAAGTGATGCATCCAAATAATCTCCTTTAAGCTTGGTACGCATCCACTCCAAGGTGCCACTACTCTCACGTCATGTGAGAGCCCACACCTACATTAAAATAGGAGGGGTGGTCTTTGGTACCCATATCTATTTGGGTCCATGGGGGTTAGTACCTTCTCTAGCCCAAACAAATTTATTTGCTAAATTTACATCATGTATACGATCAAAGCAAAATTTAGCAAGATGGCCCATACGTCCACAATGTGTACAAGTGTACACATGAGCATACATGTGATGGGTGTGTCCGTGAGGAGCATGTGTATGCCGTGGAGGGTGTGCATGAAAAGATGGAACTTGTTTCTTTCGAACCAAGGATTCCAAGCGTGTATGGTTCATGGCACATTGGCTCATAGTGGAGCCCAAACAATCAATTTTCTTCTTAAGTAAAGATATATCATTATCAATCAAAGAAGAAGTGTGGCATGCAATAGGTGAAGTGTGTGATACAACCATAGCATGGCAAACATGAGAATCCATATTATTTTTCAAAACAATATTCTTCTTTAAACAATCTTCTAAATCCTTTGAAATAGAAGCAATTTTTATTTTTAAAGAATCATTTTCTTTTAAAACAAAATTAACTTTTGAAATCAAGTTTTCATTTTTCTTTAAAATAGCATGGCAATCATTTTTAGATTTTAAAAATTCATTTTCTTTTAGTACAAGGTCTAATTGAGATCTCAATGAATCCCTTTCATTATAGATCTCAACCTTCTCTTGCAAAACCTTGTCAAGTTTAGAAGACAATTTTTCATTTTCTTTATTTAAAGCAAAGGTCTTCTTTTTCAACAAATTATATTTTTCTATTAATTTTTCACACACAATAGAAAGTTCTTCATTTAAAGCATGGGGATCAACAAAATCATTAGAAGAACTAGCATCATCATTATCATCTAAGTGGGTTTCCGAGTGTACCTCAAGGGAGTCATTCCCTTGGACCATTAAGCATTGTGACTCGGAGTCTCCACTAGATTCCTCCGGTTGGATAGGCGTTTGAAGCTTGGAGGTGGTGGTGGTTGTCAATTTGTTCCACACTTTTAAAGCGGAATCAATATTAGAAACATGTATAAGATATTCTTTTGAAAGTGTGCTTCTAATAGCCTCAAGGGCTTGTGCATTGGCCCCTATATGCTTGCTATCACTAAGGTAGGATTCCTTGGTAATGGCAAGGTAAACCTTATGTCCTAGGGTTTGTAAATAAACGGTCATCCTAATCTTCCAAACAATGATGTTGGAAGGGTCAAACATAGGTGGGGTCATGAAGGCCATGGTAAACTATATGTGTGCAAACAAGCAAATGCAAACAAGATTAGCCTAAAATGAGGATCTTTAACTCTAGGTGTTAGACCCAAAATCAGAGCACTTGGCTCTGATACCAATTGAAAGCACACCTAGAGCGGGGGTGAATAGGTGTAAGTGCTAATCTAGTGAACTAAATGCGCTAAATACGGAAGCTAATGCAAATCTTGCAACACACTTAATACAACATACAAGTGTAGCCGAATTTCCCGTGAAGGGTTCTGGACTAACTCCTCTTGATTCCCCTAAATATGGGTTGAGGTGCTATGTGAAGCTCTTGTGATTAAGTATAAGTGAGGCGCACACACAATCAAGCCAAGCATATAAGGATGAATAGCAATATGAAATAATGTAAGGCAACACAAGCAAGTATGATGATATGATATGAATGATGCTTTGCACAAATAAACAAGAGAGAGTTGAGAGATATTAGATCAAACGCAAACACAAGGATATGTTTCGAGGTTCGAGCCCCTAGCTCTACATCCCCGCCTACACCACCGTGTAGGATTTCCAATCCACTATCTCCCACCGAGGGAACCTCTACCGAAAAGGATTTGTTACAACAAGGGAGCACCGAACTCCTCTCTCAAACACCGCCTCACAACCGAGGGGTAGGCCCGTAGCCAATACAACCACAACACCTCTACTGAAGAGGGATACAAAACACAAACTCCACCTCTCACTAGAGGGAGCAAACAACAACTAACTCCACCTCTCACTAGAGGGAGTAAACCACAAACCTCAACCTCTACCAAAGAGGGAGCAACCCAATCAAAGCAAGGGTTTTACAACAAGTGGTTTCTTTCAACCACAAACTCTCTTTTCCACAAAACAAAGATCCTAAATAGATTAGGATAGAAGATAGCTCAAGTGTGGAAAACACAAGTGTTTTGATCAAGGAAAATCTCTTGGGAAAATACCAAATTGATATAGAAATGAAGAACAAGAAATCAATTCCCAAAAACTTGTTTTCTTTGAAAATAACAAAACACTTAAAATCAAACAAGATGAATCTTTTTGCTCTTTAAACTCTTTAGAAAACTTCTTTTTAAAACCAGAGAGTAGGGAAAAAATAGCTCTAAAAATCTTGGCCAAAATCCCAAAGAAATGGGGTTTATATAGGCCCATCAGAAAACTAGCCGTTAGGCTGATGTGGCAGCCTGACAGGCTACCGGTCGGCCGGCCCGGCCGATCGCTAACGGTTAGAAATGTGACCGTTGGGGCAACCCGATCGACCGCCCGGTCGACCCAAACAAACAGAGAGCAGAGCTCTCAGACCCGGTCGACCCTGACGGTCGACCGAGTTTGTGTCTGCCAGACGTGCACAAGTCTGTGCACGTCGGTCGACCTCATGGGTCGACCGGCCCATGGTGCGGTCGACCGTCTGGGTCGACCGACCTGGCCTGTCAGCACAAACCTGGGTCAGAATCTGGGTTTAAAACATATTTTGAAAAATCTTTTAATAACTTGTAAAAATCCCAAAAATGTTTTTACCATATTGCATTGATATATAAACATGTGATAAACATTTCTACACACATATCAAGCATATGAAACCATTTTTGTTTCTTAACATTTTTACCAAAAATCAAAACATGTATTTTTATCAAACTTGGTTTTTCCAACACATGAATAGGAAAGTCAAAATAAGTTTGTTTAGAAATAAAGCATGCATGTATAGAATGAAACAACTATACATATATCAATTTAAACTTGTTTTGATCAACTATTCATGAAAACCAAAAACCAAACATAAAAACGTGTGTGTTTGTACACTTGAGCATATCAACTATTCTTATCTTTACAAATGGATCTAAAACACACTAAACTATGGATACCTAAGTTTTCTTGATGATCTTCATCTTCAAGGTGACTCGATCCACAAATACCGTGATCCATGAGCTAGGCAAGGTATGATCTTGATGCTTTGGCCCTGAAATCACCATGAAAAGCTTCTAAACTCCTTTGTTGAAGCTAATCACCAACTAATATCTTGTTAAATGATCTGAGACTAAAAACACAAGATTATTAGTAAACATAATTACATGAGTTAATCATCATCAAAACTAGGGTGGAAGGCCTTTGGGCCAACAAGTACTTGAGGCTCTCTCTGGGCTTCATCTTGATTGCGAGGAGGTGATTGTTGTTCTTCTTAAACTCATGCTGCGAGGCGTATTGGTTGTATAAAGCTTGTCTCACCTCTTCGAAGTTCTAGAGTGAACTCTTCAGAAGAGAGTAGAACCAGTCAGAGATGACACCCTTGAGACTAGATGAGAACACACGGTTCATAAGGAGGTCATCATGAGAGTGGACCTCCATCTCATCTTGATAATAACGCAGATGTTGGATGGGGTCTGTCGCTTCTGGGTACCCGTCAAAGCTCAACATTACCGGCTTCTTTGGGAAATGATGATAGAGGATCTCCTTGGAGTGTGGCGAGTTGGAGGCCCTCAGGCCGCGAAATTCCACTTCCTTGTACGGTCGCAGGTTCGCCACCTTGATCTGTATTTGAACTAACTCCTTGATGTCCTCGATGCGAGGAACCTTCTGAGCCTTGTGGGGCCTAGAATTCTCAGAGTGTTCTTTGTCACTCGGAGTGTTGGATCTGTAACGCCTCAGGTTGTTCCCGGCATGGGTTGTTCCTGCACTGATAGGGGTGAGGGAGGAGTCTGAGACCCTTCTGCCCCCTGAACTTTGGTGGGTTGGGACTTCCTCATGATTCTTGAGCAGAGTGAGGAGCTAGTTTTGGACACGAACCGATGCATCTCTTTCTAGGACGGCCCTCTCGCGATCGCAAACCGCCTCTGTATGTTGCTCATCCAACTACTTCTGAAGGCTGGAGAGCATTTGGAGAAGCTAATCCTCTGCAGACAGGCTGGTCTCCTGCTTACTGATCTCTACCCCCGCCCTGGTAGTCGGGAAAGAGTGGGCCTCCCTAATGTCTTCAATGAAAATGTTGGGATGGGGACGATGGGGATTGGTTACCCCTACCCCCAGCGGCTATCGACTTGCCTTTTGATGTGGCAGCGGTGGCGACTCAGGATGTAGTCTTCCTAGGTGGGGCCATTTTTGTTAGGCGAGGTTTTTTGAGGAAGGGTTTGGAAAAGGGAGAAGGGATCTTGAGTATAGGTTCAGGATCTCAGTGAAGCACCAAATGCAATGAAAATTTTCCAGAGGACTTCTCCAAACACCGAATTTGTTTGAATAAACACAGACAAGCAATTACAAAGAACTACACCAAGATTTACGTGAAAAACCCGAAAGAAAAAAATCATGGGAGAGAATGAATTTCACTATAATTCGAGGGGATTACCCGTGAAATCGGGTGCTAAGTGATTATAAGTGTGTTAGGAGGTTTCAGAGATCAATCTCCCTTCTCGTTAGAAGGGGTAAAGTATTTGTAATACCAGGTTGTTAACCTGGATAAGGTTGTTGAGGATCTTCACTAACTGCACGGTTCCTGAATCTAAACTACTTGAACCGTGTATCTATAACTTCTTGGAGATTTTGATTGTCGAGCTGTGTCCACAACCACCGGTCCAATCCTGAGATTGTTGCAACCGCCAGATCTGTGGTAACTGGATTGAGGAATGGGATCAAGTCGTACAACTAACCTCCTGATCAGCATGCACTATGTGGAGACTTAAAGAGTCTTCAGGCTGTGAAGATTGAGCTTGAGAATGTGATGAGGACTCAGAAGGTGACTCCAAACTCAATGATTTCTTGGATGGGCTGTGTACTTGTGATTCTGGTCAATGATCAAGTGGTCGTGCTTTCTTATATTTTCTGAGACTTACCACGCGTCATGATTTCATTTTGAGGTCAAGAATTGACCACTTTTAAAAAAAATTAGGCAAACTAAATCAGAATATTCTCTTTTTACTCTAAAAGAGAGAGAGTAAACTTTTAAGATTAAGAAGATTTGAAAGTAAAATTTAATACTAATTAATTTCTAAATATCAAAGGCCTAACTTTTTGTTTTCTCGGAAAACTGGGGAGCTTATTAACCGTATATTGTATTGTGGGCGCCGTGACAGTGACATTAGTGGGACCCACTGTGGCCTTTTACTACAGGTATCACTTGTTGGGCCCTCAACAAAATTCGCCCATACGTCCAAGACACGAACTCAGATCTGAAAGTAGACTAGCCAACTACCAGAACCCAACAAGCTCAAGTGGGGCCCAGAAGGAAGCCAACCATTTTGGATCACACTTGTGGTTGCCGCGAAGCATCACCACGTGGCCAGCTAAAGAGCGTCTGCGATTTGCTAATTAATTCACTGGACGCTCCTTGTGGGCCCAGGCTTATTCAACACCGCAAGTTTTGGGTCCACACACCCATGTGGCAGCTCGAGCACGGTTGGTGAGTATTCTGGTGAAAATGACTGCCGAACTTTTTCGACGCCCTGTCCAATTGGGCCACGGTAAAATAACGTGTCAAAATTGATTAATGTGGAAAAAGGGACTATGAGGTCCCCTTTGATTGCTTGAAAAACGAACAAAGAAAAGGCGTATTGGCCCCTTGATTTCAGTTTTTGGGTGTTTTCTAAAATTTTAGTTCAGAATTGTGCAAATCACTGAGGCAAAATGTGAGCACGTACACTTTTCTTTCTGAGCTTTCGCAGTAATTAAATAAAATAGAGATGAGAAAAACAGTGAGGCTCATATATTAGAGTAAAAAAATTCCAGTTTTTTCTGCTTAGACAAACAAACGACCTTTAATACCAGCTGCATTTCTTTATCAACATAAAACATACGTGACGAAACTCTAAAAGTTTATCTAAATTGAGTAGGAAGAAAGAAAACGTATCTAATAACATATTAAATTTTGATCACATCAAATTGAAGGCTAAATTTTAAAAATATTAGCTTATAAGGAATATATTTATTTTCTAGATGTACAATGTAATTGGACTATTAGACTTAAATCTTATATCTTTGTGGTGCATCAACGGTTGTGTTCTTTCATTTTTGTGTACCCGTTGGTGTATATGCAATCTGAATTTCAAAAATTTACAGTCACATAATGCCTTCATTCTTAGCTTTGAGATTATTAAAATTAGAAGTCACGTTGCATATTAACGGTATTTGTTGAAGGAAAAAAGATATAAGAAACTTAAAGAAAGTCATAACCGAGAAGAAATTATACTCTTTAACTTGTACTCTATTCAATCAAATTCTTTTTCATTGTCATGCAATATGCATATCTTTAAGATATTCAATTTTCTTTTAGCAAAATCTCATAATTTTTTAAATTTTTTGTTTTTAAAATGTAGGTTGTAGCCTTGTTACCAGTGGGATTTAAACTTTAAACTTTTATCCACTACAAAGAGATTTTACCAATGGCTCATAATTGAAAACTGAGATAGACAGAAAGTTACAGCCAAACAAAGTTTTGCGGTCATAAATTGTCAAGCAAATACATGTCATGATTCTTTATAATTACAATAAGAAAACTTACAAGAACGACTAAAAGCATAAAAAGAATATAATGATGGATCTCCTTACTCTCTAAAATGAATCTGATTCATGATTTACAAGAAATTAACTAATATATGAATCACTTAATCATTCACATTAATTTAGAAGACAATTCTTGATTAAAAAGTCATAACCACATGCCCTAATACTAAATATTAGAAATTAAATTTTTAATGTTGATAACGAACTTGAATCAACTACTTCATAGTATGTGTTGTTGGTAATTCCCAGGGGAGTTATCCACGCACCAAATTGTGAGGATTAATGGATGAAATTCAGAGATCAAATCAGAGCTAACACACAGATTTACATGAAAACCCGAAAGAGAAAAATCACGGCGCAAGAGAGGGGTTCTACTATAATTCAGAGAAAATTATAATGGTGGTAACCTGATCTCACACGCTAGAATTTCTGGGGTTGGTTGATCATCTCCCTTCTCATTGGAGGAGAGTCTATTATTTATACGGGTGGAAGTCTGTTGGATAAGGTTACAGAGAGTTCTCATCTATTTGAACATTTATGCTATCTCAACTACTTAGCTTAGAGGCGATTGGAACCAAACATCCTTATTTAAATTGTATAGCCCACATTTGTCTTTATCCTGTGGGGTCAATCTGACTGCCAATATGGTTGATTTGCTCCCGAACTATAACCGTCAAACTCAAACGAAGATTTGGCTTGAAGATAGGGGTACTTGTAACTGACTTTTCTCAATCCTTTGGCTGCTTAAACTGCTCAGATCTTAGATGAGGTTAGGACTCTTCTTCAAATATTCTGGGTATGGACACGTGTCATGCGATCGTCCAGGGTTGGATGGACACGTGTCGTGATCCCGAGGAGGTCAGAAACTGACCACTATAGGTGTCCCTTCTACTTCCTCTTTGGCAGGATGTCAGAAACTCGCCCCTAGAGTTATGTGCTCCTAGGATTCTGAGAGAAAAGGAGGGAAGCAGACACCTTGAGCCTGGACTCGGGTTGTCGATGTCGCTTCAGTTTTTGTTTTTTTGCAATGTGCCTCCACAAACTGGCAGAGTCTTGAATGCGCGTCACATCCGATGTTGCGTGTGTCAGATAACCATCGCTTTTTTGAGGGGTGTGGTGCTCGAGTTAGTGCAGCGAATCAAGTGTGATGGTTCAGATTTGATCCGTGGTGGTGACAGGTGACACGTGTAGGCTTCCAATCGAGTGGAGTGGGATATGAAGAGATTTGAGGGTTTAAAAGCCTCTCTCTCAACCCCAAAGATGATCCCCTAACTTCTGCATCTTCAACCTTTTTCTTCGTTGATGTGATCTATGTTCCAATCTTCATCAACAATCTTCTCCAGAGATGACGAAGGGAGGCAAGTTTGGTATTGTCAGTGATGCAAGCAAGGGCAAGACCGTGGCGAAAGAGAAGGGAAAGAGATCCCATTTCATAACTAGGGCCAGCATGAATTTTGACCCAAGGACCACCAAGCTCTATAGCCAGAAGGGTGTTGGGGAGTACCTGTCCAAGTTTGGTGTTCACCTCTTCCCTGGGATAGAGGTCGAATTTTTCCTTGAAGGCACTGATT